>VDFB02086232.1:0-28858 GCA_007258455.2 Sequoia sempervirens
AATTTCGAATTTGATGTCGAAAATTCAGCGAATCTTGTGACTTAGCTTGGAGTTATTTTCTCATTTCATTAGAGATTTTTTCTAAAGCTTCTTTGGTCTGTGGGTTTGAAGACCCTAGGGAACCAGTTTCAGTAGTGAAACTATCAACCCTAGCTAGATTGTTGAGGAATCCATTTAGGGTTTCTACAGGTATTTCACTGCAAATTTAATGGTCACTTTCAACAACCAAATTTGAAGATTAGCGGTTGGAGTCTGCTTGTCTAAGAAGGAAGAATTTTGAAGAATCAGTTTGGGGTTTCTGAATAATATTCATATTCATGTTTGAGATTATTATTGTAAAATCAGAAGTATTATTCTAATATTGGAGATTAGAATCACTTGTTGATGGCGTCTTGACTCCTTAGTTCTGCATATGGTCGTTTGGAGCAACTCATACCAAAACGTGGGCTCTTTTCCAATGGCTTTGTGAGAGATATGAAGGAGATTTCAGTCTGTTGCATACGTATTGAGCATTTCTGAAGTGGAACGTTTGTTGCTGAAGCTTTTCTGGACAGCCACTTGCAAGAATCAACCTTCCATGACCTTGGCGTTATCACTACCAGGTCTGAGTTGTTTGCATCTGCTCATCTGTATTGTATTCTCAGTAAAATTGGCACGTTTGGGGTCTTTATTTGCATATCTTCTGATTCTGAGTGTAAGGTAGAAATGTGTATGCTGCTCTAGCTTTGCAGTGACATCTAAACTATTGTAATCTGCTCAAATAATGAAATAACAGTTTTCTGTAGCGAACTAAGTCTTCTGTGCTAGCATTTCAGACATATTTACACCTGCTGCAAGTATTACAGTCACTCTTTGATCTCCAGGTCTGAGTATCAAATCTACCTTGTTGATTAACTCTTGTTTGGTCAGGTCTAGGATGAGTGAACTGTTATGGTTCTGAGTATTTTATCTGCTGTAATAATTCTGAGATTGCTGCATATGAATTACTCACTCTGTAATACTCAGAAAACACTTATTATTCTGCTATTTCCACATTACTGTCATTGGCATGTCTGAGAACTCATTCACTGAGTTTGTTTTAGTACTGGAAATGTTGTGTTATTCCCTTACTTGGTTATTCTGAGTTGTTCAAAGTCTGATATCAAAATCTGAGCGATTATACTTGCAAATCAGTCATTTAGATAGTCTAGAATGCCACAGAATTGCTTTCAGATTTGTCTTTATATGTTACATTGATCTGGTGGAGTTTGATAAAATGTTCCATCTATCAAACAGAGAAATCGAAAATTATCATTCCTATTGGCAAGGGACATTACAGCAAAGGTTTATTTAGCTCTCAAAATCATGAGGTTGCCTAAGGTCATCAATGATGGATTGAGGAAAGGTAAGAAAGGAAGGCCCATCTTTTAATCCAATTTTTGACATGACAAGGGGACATTTCCTAGTTGTTCTCATTAGGATCCATCGGAAGATTATAGCCCATTGTAAAATACTAGTAAAGTCAGAAAACCATTTTGCAAATTTAATGAACTTTAGATAATGTATTATCTTCAGTAATGGATCTAGTTCAAATAGGATGATTACATCTAAGGGCTTTTGAAACCCACCCTACTACTTGAATCATCATGTTGAGCTGTAATTGGCCAACAAAAGGTAGCCCTAAGCAAGCTGGTGATGCAGTCTTTCAGGATTCGAATTTCCAATTCATTTTGATTTATGCCTTGGATGTGAGAAAGGAAATGGATAGTCAATCAAGAACCATGGTGATGCCTCAAGATATTCCGGTAGCGAGTTGAAATTTTAAGGGATGGAAGAAATAATTGTTGAAGGCAACTTGCAAATCATTATAAATGTAATGGAGGAAAAGTCTCATCTTGGAGGATTGAAGAGATTATTCAAGAGGCCTGTTGGCGTTTAAATTCACACCTCTAGTATGCGTATTTGAAACGGACAGCTATGCAAAGATAAACTACTCTTCAAATTAGGAGGGGAAGCTCCCTCTTGCTGATGGTGTTGAAAGAAAGTAAACTAAAACTAAGTTGCCTATCTTTTTGATCAGCTTAGAGCACAAGGTTTATTAAACACAAACGCCGCAGCTGAGATTTTTTGATTTTGAGAACTTCAACTACGACTAACTTAAACTAGAGACGTTTCTAACTTCTCAAGTAATAGCAGAGCAAGAGAAACTAGAAATGAACAAGGTAGATTTTCTGACAAAATACTTCAATAACCTCTCTCTCAACAAACACCTACACACTTCACTGTAAGTTGAAATGAAGATCATAAAAGTAGAACATAAATAACGGAAATTTGAGATTTTGGATCAAGGCAAAGGAGGCTCATGATTTTATTACTCAAATCTCTGGAACAAAACTCCCTTCTAACATGCCTGGAACAAGAAATTGCAGCTAAAGAGGCTTGCGATCTTGCTCTTACACACTAGAAACAGCAATCACACTAACACCTTGTTGGCTAAAGAGGCTCAACAATTTGCTATTACAACACAATTTGAACAATACTTGAGTAACAAGTAGAAGGCACAATAGGCTCAGCGTTTTGTTCTCACTAGCACGGTTAAAGAAAACTAATGAGCAAAGGCTCTTATTTATAGAGAAGCAGAGGAGTAGGGAACCCTAAAATCTCCTTGCTTTCACAATCTAGGGCTTGCTCAGCAAGCAAGCTTTATTACTAAATCTAGAAAGAAGATAACATCTAAAACCCTAGAAAGCAGAAAAAGCAGGAAACGCCAACTATTACATTTTATCTTCTTTCTCTTCTCAAAGAATGGATAAGAATTATTCCAAGAATAGAAAGAAAGCGGGAAAGAAAGCTGCTTTAAAGCTCGATCACATCCGCTAGGAAGTTGGAGATTGTGTCCTGGTTCAGTGCATCTATGCTGGATCAATAGCAAAACAACACTTTTCTAGAATATCTTTAGCATCTGCAATAGATCTAAGGAAATCTTCGACCTCATTGGCCGCTTTGTCGAACTTTGCTGACATCTTCGAAATATGGCCCATCCTTCTGCCAATTGGATTGCAACTGTGAACAACACTCTGAAATTGATCCTGCACTTCCTCAAGCCCGACGTAGGAACCGTCTTCAAGGCTGTATCGAGAAGGAATCTCTATGATAAACTCACCAATGAAAAGGAGAACTTCAATCACCCTTTGTCTGTAGGCAATGAATTCTTCAAATATTCTTTCGTAGGTTTTAACTTTGAAAACATGACGCTCTCTCTAGGCAAGGATTTGTTTCTTGTGTTCTCTTGAAACTGCTGAACCGTAGGCTGTGTCTAAATCAGCAATGATGATCTCATGCCTAGGTTTTATCTCAGCCAGTGTTTGCTCAAATCCTTGGATGCCTTGACGAAGTTCATGAGCGTTCTCTCTCAATTGGAACATTCGTGCCAAGATCTCCTTTCCTCTGACAATGAAGCTCTCGATCCATTCCTGAGTCTCTTTCCCACAAATGACCAGCTGTCTTAACTGATGGTGATCAGCTGGTGTCTCTAAGATCTGGGGCAGCAACTGGGTTGCTTGTGAAGAAACATGGACAAGGTTAGAAATGAAAAGCCTGAGCTGCTGATTTTCAGCCTTGAGGGCTGCCTTGTCTTCTCTGTCTTTAAGCACTCTCTCCTGAAGGTTTTCGGATACAACTTTGAAAAGACTCAGGTCCACATGCCTAGTATTTCTACCAAGATTAGCCTTGACCATGACGAAGTCATCCATATTTACCTCATCCCTGTTCTTGTCCTTTGGTGGCAATGCAGTCTCCATGATTATCTCGTTATCAGGATTCCTATCAAAGTGAACTTGCTTCTTTGCTTTCTTCTTAGGAGGTTCCTGATAGATGTTATCGAGATCCTCAACACTAACCTGATACGAAGGCCTTCTTCTCACCCTTCCTAAGGAGTTCTCGAGCCAAGACACAGTAGTATCTTTACTAACTTCCCTAGGAGGTGCAATTTCAATCTCTTCATCTTCAATATCAAGATCGATGTGGATCGGTGAAGAACCTGTCAAAGGTACAGAAACATGTGATGAAGGTGGCTCCTCTGCTTCATTATGAGGTACGGGCTTGTCAGGAGGAGCTTCTGAATCAACTGTAGGCTGCTCCTGTATGACTATGCCTGAGAAGTCTAACCTTCTTCTTACATTTTCATTGGATCTACTACCTTTGACGCCATCTTGAGACTGACTTTTTCCCTTCCCTTTTGACTGCGCTCTAGAAGAAGAGGGAATTTTCCTTGGTGACTCTGCTACTGGAATGGAGTTTTTCCTCTTAAGAATTAGGAAAACCTTGCTGCGCTCAAGGACTTGTCTTGTCCTGTCTTCAACTGAGAGTGACTCTTTATTGGCCCAATTAACTTGTGGTAGGGGCTGATCTTCAATTTGCTTTTGAGTGTACATCGGGAGAAGCACATCCTCGTCATCATCTGATAGCCCTTCAATGTCTTCATTTAAGCAATCCTTCATCTGATGGAGAGTGAGCCTGCTGTAACTACGCCTACGCACCTCGAACTAATTAGCCCAAAAATCTTCAAGGGCGGATATATGATCATAGTTCTTCTCAAGTCGGCCAGCGTAGACACCATGAGGATCAAATGATCGCCTCTTGCTATAAGACTTGAGGTCGAGTTTATCTAACTCATCTCCCATTGTCTTTGCATCTGCGGCAGTTCTGCATGTGTAGATTCCCAACCCTAATGGAAAATGAAGGGAGGGTTTCTTTCTATTCCTCAAAACTATGTGATCATGTGCTTACCTCAAGAACTCCATGAAGACGACCTCATCTGACGGGTACCTTGGTAACATTAGCGGGGCACCTGAATAGCCATAGACCCTGAGGTAGGTGAAAGTGGGGAACTGTATAAACCAATCCGCCCAATCCGCCATTGCTGCCCTGGCAACTAAAGAGATGCAGACGTGCAATTCATTATCCAGGTTCCAAACTGTGTACATCAGAAAGGCCTCGTTCACCCTTTTGTAGTGGTGCAACGACTTCGTGAACTCCAACTGGGGATAGTAGTTATATATGTGTTGTACACTCAATGATCCCTCGGCGTTTAACCCTTTGAATTGACCTTGATAGGCCACTAGGTAGACTAGGTAAGACACCATGTGGAATACATGAAACTGGAAGTATTCTATTATTTGCTGATGTAGGCAGTCACTAATCAAGGTAGGCCAATCATAGAACTCGGTTTTCTTCATGATGTGGGGTATGGCGTAAAACATCCAAGGTTGAAACTTGGTAGCATCTTCTGAGCTAGTGACCCTGTTGAGTAAAGTAATGATGATGGCAATCTCGTCCTTAAACTCTCCTTGCCCAACGTTCTTTGGCAAGGTCTTATGTTTTTCTTTCATCCACCTCTGTGCAATCTTCTTACTATATTTATCTTTATGCATATTCCATATCCTTTCACATTCACCCTTTGAGAGAGTAACGCTTTCAAGCCACGGGGGAATGGAAAAACACTTCTTGATCATATCAGGCTTTAGACTGCAAACCAACCTGCCATCTGTTGACTGGATCTCCCTGGTAGCCGGGTTGTAATGCTTAATGCAAAGCGATTCACGAACTCAAGGCTCTGAGAGCGATATAGGAATGGCGTTATGCGAGGAGTCACAGAATGTCCCTGGAGTTCTTGATTGAGGTGTTGCCTACTCTCTCAAGGCATGTAGATCCGAACCACCAGAGCTTGATATGATGCAGAAGTTTGTCACCGAATTTGTTTTGATGTAATCATTGATAGAGATGATTAGGTCTTGAAAAATCATTAGGAGTGTACTCCATTTGGAGAAAACTTCGAGGAATATTTGTAAACTTCGCCTTGATTGACAAGTTAAAACCTTCTATTTTTTAGAATGTGATTTTCTTGCTCAACGGACAAATTTTGAGAAATTTTTCTGAGATAGGTTTTGCTTTCGAATTTGATACAAGACAACCAGTCGTCCGTTTTTGAAAATTTTGAATTTTTCCTAAAAAGCAGCAAAACCCTAATTTCTTAATTTTCAGAAAAAGTTGGCACTGGGTTTTGTTCCGAACATATGAATAGAAAAGGACCCAGTTGATTAGATTTGCAAAACCCTGATGACTGATCGAAAAAGCAGCCAACCCTAGGATTTGAAACTTTCTTGAAAAAAAACTGTGATATGGGTTTTCTTCAGAACACTGATTGGAAAGGACCTAGATGGTTGAAATTTGAATGCATTGAGGTTTTCACTGACATGCAAAATAAAAGTACTTGCTGCAACTTGATGAAGTTCTTTGAAAAATTCTTCAGAAGATTGAAGTGAAAAGACACAGATGACTGAAAAATGGAATGCCTTGGCCTTCTTCTTGAAAAACTTGATCTTCTGGATGAAAAAGCTTGAAAAAGCAAGGGTTTATGCTTGCTGATTTGAAAAATCTGATGAAAAACCAGCAACTATGGATTCTTGGATCATGAAAATTGTTCAAACTTGCTGCTCCAACTTCCTCCTCTGACTGTTACCTGCAAAAATAATGAAAATTACATGAAAGAATGATGTTAAATAGACTTTAGGGCTTAAATTAGGTTTTGCTTTCTTTTGCTTTTATTTCCAAAAACCCTAAACCTCAGCTTCATTGAACTTGGATGCCTCTTTGTCCTTGTAATTTTGAAAATTTGGAAAATCTTGAAAAATCTTCTAAGGCATGAGAAGTTGGGCGCCCTTCTTCACCATGGGCGCCCACTTCACCCAGTGTTAGCCAAATTTTTAACATTTTCAACTTTTCTTCATTTTGACCCTGAACTTCGCCTCCGATTTCTCGTTTGTAGATTGATCCAACAGGCAAGCTAAAGGTTTCACGGCGGAGCTTGACTAATTTTGAGAAAGATGTTCTGGAGGGACCCTTGGCGAAAAACTTGATCTTGACCTTCGAATTTATGGGAGGCTTTTCCTTCCAGGGGCGCCCATTTCACCCAGAGATAGCCATTTTTTTGATCTTCAAATTTCTTCATTAGCTTCTCTTCTACAGACGATCTCGTCGAATCTGGAGCTCCGGGCGTCGGATTGACTGGCAGATATGCTCATCGCGAAGCTGTTGAGATATGAGAAGGGGTCTTCTGGAAGAGATTTCGCCAAACAATGAATTTTATGCCCTCAAAAGTTTGGGCGCCTATCTTGGCTGGGGGCGCCCATGTTCACCAGAGTTAGTTTAGTTTTTACCTTTTTTGTGTTTGCTTCTGAACTTTGAAATTTAGCCTTCATCGTTAGTTTAGTTTTTACCTTTTTTGTGTTTGCTTCTTGTTGACGTGGTTTTTGAGACCGCACCAACACAGAATAAAGTTTCCCAACGGACTCTCTATCCTCTCTTGAATAAAGTATTCAGCATGCTAAGATTGCGAGTAAGATCATGCTTTCAACTCCAAGGTTCCTTAACTGCGAATAGGCTCAGTTTGGCTTGATGTGATATTGCTGGTATTTTCAAGGGGACTTACACAATTGTTCGACGGCTAACAACAAACAGCAAACAAAGGGCTTTCGTGTAATTCAAATGATTTGGCAGGTGAGCGCAAGTTTCCTAATTCTAATCGGAAATGAACTGAATTAAAAGGGTGTAGGGCCTAAGAAGTTAATCTTCTATTCTAAATGCAGGATATGTGGAGCTTTATTTCAATAGACTTCAACCGGATTTCACCTAGCCTCCGTCGAACAGCCTCAGCAAAATCGGTGCAATCTTCAAGGGAAATAGCAAAAGATGTTCAAGTTATAGTTTAACAAACATACACCGTCAGAACAACGCATATAAGTATGTAAACCACAACTGAAGTTAAACACAAGATAATGTCCAGTTGACCACACAAGGCGGACTTATCATCAACAAGCCGCTAGTGGTATGGAATAAAGCGAAGCTATCTCAATAAAACACCACACACCTAAGTAAGCTACTTGCATGAATTTAATCTACTTGGATACGAAAGGAAGAAGAAACCTTGCTAGCATTTCATGACAAGACGAATTCCATCATCAATGAAAAGATCTATTATCATAAAATGTGTTACACAACAATCTCCTCAAAAGTTTTCAAAGGGAAAACTTTCTCTCTTCTCCAAATTATGCAAAAATGCTCTACAATGCTACACTACTAATACTCTCTCAATGTCTACTACTCCAATGTCTAATCTAATTCTAATTTTCTAATGCCTTACAAATGAGGGGGACTCCCCCTTTTATAGCTAGCCAAGTCCCAAAAGACGGCTAGGGTTACAATCAATAGAGTGGCCAGAATCGTGCCACCTCAGCCCTAAATAATATTGCCCTAAAACCGCCACAGAAGAGAGTGGGGTAATAAATGTGCCATAATGTCCACCATCATCCTTCTAGAAGATTCCATTTGTAGACGCTTCACACTGCTCTCGATCTTCTTCCTTGGCGTTGTTCTTTGATTTCTTCCACTTGAGGGTCTTCATCTTCGTTACTTGAGTTATGCTAAGTCTCAACACTTAGCCATTTTCTTGCAAATTTTCCTCCTTCGAGATTGAAACTCATCTTCATCGTGCTTCCACCTCAAGTCATCGTGCTCTGGCCTCAACATTTCTCCTGCAAAACAAGCAAGGAGAGGGGTATTAGAATACTTCATGATATAAACTTAACTCACTTACCTGATTTTCATGCTTTGATCTCCAAGCGTTTGTTGCCTCCACTAGCCAACTTCGTGTTCAAGTTCATGCCTTAGACAAACTTCATCTTTGAGAAATTCATTTCACTACCTGGGGCTCCGATACTCAAATTCGTTCAACTCCGGCTCTGGAAGACTATCTTTACGAAGGGTTTAAGCAAATTCACCTAGGCAGTTTCTTTCAAATCCATCGTCTGGAGAATTTCATCTTGAAAACACGTTTTCTTCACATCTGCCTTAGAAATTTTCAAGTTTCCCTTAGGAAAACTCATCAACCTGGTGCCCACTTAAAATCTTCATCCCAGAATCCTCGACAAGCTGTGGAAGACCTTGAAATCAACTCCTCATCGGCAATCTTCGATACCCAGAAGAAAATTTTCTCCAGAACGCGTCGAATTCATGGGTGCCCAACGAACGGGTTCATTTAATTTTCTTGAATTTTGAACCTTAGAAAATATTCCCTGTGAAATTTAAATCCGTTTTTCACCCCTGTGAGATTTTTGCTCTGACTTGAAAATTTTATGTTCTGTGGAGCTGGCATTTCTGACTTCATCTCTGGCGACTCATCTCGTGCTCAAGAAAAATTCCATCACTTCAGAGTTAGGCATTTTCTAAGGGAGAAAATATTTTGCCTTAGAAAATTTTTGAAAAAAATTTCCCTTAGAAAATTTTATATCCAACTCGATCAACTTGCCTGTGAGAAAAGATTTATTTCACTTGGAAGGTCTTCCTGCGAGCACATCACATTTCACTTCCATCATCTTCAACGCCCCAGGAAAATTTTATTATTTTGCAACTTCAACGCCCTAGCAATTTGTTTCACCTCATATTTTATTTCACACTTAGAAAATATCTTCACTTGAAGCTTCAACGTCTTAGGAAAAATCTTCATCACATCATCTTATACCACGCCTAGCATTTTCACCACTTCACACGCCTAGCATCACACTTGAAGGTGAGTATTTTTCAAACGCCCAACAATATTTACCTCCCCTTTACTTCACACCTTGCATGGTGCACATCACACTTCATGGAGGATATGTTAAATTTCAACGCCCTGCACTTGTCATCTCACCCTCAACACTTTTAGGCGCATATGGCATATGCAAGAGGATACGCCTAGCAATTTTATTTTCCATCACTCACCACCTTTATACTTGAAGAGGAAAATCACGCCTTAGAAAATTTTCACACTTTATAACTTTAGGCGCCCAGCACACTTGAGAGAAAAATCAAAAATCACGCCCAATATTTTGTTTTCACCCCACACGCCTTAGGAAATTATCTTCATACTTCACACGTCTTAGAAAAAATTTCTAACACCTTATAACTCCCATCACCCTTGGCGCCTACCACTTTGGAAAATAACGCCTATCATTTGTCCTTGTATTCACCACGCCTCAATCACATTTCACCTCATTCACTAGCTTCACTTACTTTTTACACCCCAACTTGGGCGCATTTAGAGGGGTGAGAAGGACAAAACTCTTTGACTTTGTTGACTTGCTTCTTTCCTGGGCGCATTTTGTATGATGTAGTGGATGAAGATTCCAACGCCACCTTGACTTCCTCATTTTTGTCTTTACTTGCCATGCTTTGGGCGCATTTCCACCTAGGAGGAGGATGGCACTCATACTTAGAATATTTTTCATGTTTGAACATCTTGAGTTGGGCGCATTTGCTACTTGATGAAGGATAAAAACTTTTGACTGCTTTGACCTCTTTGCCTTTTGGGCGCATTTCAGCCTAGCTGCAGGATGGATATCTTTGACTTCCTTGACCTTTCTCTCCCTTGGGCGCATTTTACCCATGAAGGAGGATGAACTTTTTTTTTTTTTTATACTTAGAAAATTTTTGAATGTCTCCAGCTTGCATGTGGGTGCATTTTACCCCTGGTGAAGGACGAGTTTGCCTTAGAATTTTTTTTTCTTGATATCTCTTGTAGCTAGGCGGATTTCACATGTGTTGGAGGATGAACGTAAACACTTAGAAAATTTTAAAACTTTCTCCTGAGTTCCCTTGGGCGCATTTTGCTATGCCAACAAGATAAACCTTGTTGACTTTCATTGACCACTTGTGCCTTGGGCGCATTTGGAGGTGGCAGGCGGATTTTTAATGCCTTAGAAAAATCTTCAAACATCTGAAGGCAAGCTAGGCGCATTTTCAAGGTGGTGGAGGATAAAGCTCCAGACTTAGACATTTTTCTCGTTTCTGCCGGTTTCTTCATGCCTTACTATAAATAGTAAGCCTCTTAATTTTTACACCTCCAAAGCCCAGATTGATTTGAAATTTTGCACACTGCATCCTTATGACCTCGTTGTTCTGTCGACACTGCCATTTTTAGCTGACCTGCTATTTTAGCATGTTCCTGAAGGTGGCTTACTATAAATAGTAAGCTCATGTTTCTGATAGCTCCCAAGCTCCGATCGAGTTGAAATTTGAATGAGGCGACCCTCACCACGTGACCTTCTGCCGACAGATGCACTTGATTTACTATTTTTAGCATGTTTCAATTTGACTTACTATAAATAGTAAGTGCTCCCATTTGACTGAAATTTCACCAAGATAGCTCAAGGGCCCGGTCCAGTGGTTTACATCGGATTTTGAAGATTTTGACTTTGATGCCTATTTTTGGAAGCCGGAAAACCCTAACACTTGTCGCATGCATCAAAAGATCTCCGCTTTATTCTTCTTTTGTAGCGTGCGATCATTTCGTGATTCCAAAATCCGGTGGTATGGGACACACGCTAAAATAGCAGTTCCTTATTGAGTGAGAATCTCCATTTGCATGTCATACCATCGCGAAGCTCGAAAAACCCATCAGGAATCATCCGACATGCAAAGAAACCCCGACATGCAAACCCTAAAAATAGCCTCGGAAGGCTGAATTCGAAAAGTTATCTCACTTTGCATGTTACATCGGCGAAGGTCTTGAAAACCGAAGGAATATGCGGACATGCGAGAAAAACTCGCATCTGCACCCGAAATTTGTCGCATTGCTAAAAATAATAGTAAGTTGTCCGTTTTCGCTCAAATTTAACGCTGTAGTAGCTGATATACTCTGAATGCACGTGTGATGATCGGAATCTCAAAATAGGCAAATTGTCCGGAATTTCACACTTACTAAAAATAGTAAGTATTTCAGTCCATTGAGAAATTTGCCGGAAGCTGCTGGAAGCATACTGACAAGAATGTTAAGCTCAAATTTCAAGTTATCCACCTCGTTTGACTTCAAATTGGCTGGAAAGACTCAAACCCTAATTTCAGACTTGGCCAAATCCACACTTAAATTCACTGACGGGCGCAACCCCAAAAAGTAGACCATCAGAAAAGAGACAGACAGAGAGAGAGAGACCAAAAACCAAAGCCAAAAAGACCAGAATGGAGCAAAAATTAGGGGTCCCCATCTAAATGGGGCGATGTGTGAAAAAGGTCACAACACTTCTGAACTTTGAAATTTAGCCTACATCGAACCCTACTTTCAACTCCTTGTATCTGGTGACTGCGAACTCCGATTGACGTGTTGGATATCCCATTGGGGAGCTAGATCGACTGCGAAGAGATCACGTTAGAGCCTTATCTGCAAATTCATCTGTTAGATGCCTTGAAAACTTAGGCACCCTTCTTCACCTGGGGCGCCCAAACTCACCAGACTTAGTCATTTTTATCATTTGATTTTCTCCAGAGTTTGAAACCTTTATTCTGTACCTTCGTCTTCGATCTGAATTTGCTGGATGTTGAACAGTTAGACGATCTGACAAAGGAAGGCGTATTGAAGCTGATTGAAATCTGAAGAGACTGAGCACTTTGACAAACCCTAACTGCTGAATTAGCCCCTTCAAAAAGCTACGTGCCCTTCTTCACCAGGGGCGCCCACTTTATCCAGACTTGGTCAATTTTTGATAAGTTTCACTTCTTTCCATTCTGGCTTTAGTTTGAATACCTCATGTTTGGCGTCGAATTTTGGTTGACTGGACGATCTGTTGATTGCACCAATGGAACCGTCATGGAGCTGACAGAAAACTGAGCAAGTTTGACTAAGGAATAAACCCTAATTTTGACATTTGATGCCCTAAAAAGATGGGCGCCTTTCTTCACCTGGGGCGCCCAAAGTCACCAGACTTAGAAAATTTTCATGATTTTTCATCTTGACTCTCCGTTCTTCGTGCATGTTCATCATTTCATCTTCTGTCGAATGCTTCAAACATTGAATCTGACACCTAGCAGCCGGCTGACCTCCATTGATGACCACGAAGCTCCAGATACGCTTATGAAAAAGCAAAATAGACCCACAAGGGCAAAACTGACTATTTTGAGATTCTAACTACACCAGCCTGATATGGACGGAATTTGAACCAATCAAAATCAGTTTGGACCCTGTCGGACCAACTTTCTATTTTTAGAAAGTTTTGCCAGTATCCATTTCCAAAGAAACCCAGAAAAACCCAGAAAACGTTACTAATTTTAGAAAAAATTTAAAAATAGCAATTTTCCTAAAATTTAGGGATGAAAAACTGAGATCTGGGTTTTGTCGTTTGAGCCGCTCTTAGCAGACCTAGATCGTCAAATTTTGAAAATTTAGCGTTTTAACCCCTCATGCAAGATGTGCACACCCAAATTTTGACCTTTTTAACTGATTTAACAAGACTTTTACTCATTTCTTCAAAATATCTAAGTGTAACAAAAATTTTAATTTTGGGGTACAACAAGGCCAAAGGGCTAGAAAGCAAGGTTTATTTCATCTCTTTCCATTGCATCAAGCAAGAATGGACCACAGTTGCCAATTTCATACCTCATAAGAGAGACTGTAATTTTCTATTGAAGGTTCTGTTGACGGGTGTTTTATGACCACACCAACACAAAATAAAGTTTCCAACAGATACTCTATCCTCTCTTGATCAAAGTATTCCGCACGCTAAGATTGCAAGAAAGTTCATGCGTTCAAATCCAAGGTTCCTTTATGCAGCGGATAGTCTTAGTTGGCTCGATGTGATTTGCTGGTATCACAAGGGGACTTACGTAGTTGTTCGGCAGTAGACAGCGAACTAAGTGAAAGGGGATCTTGCGAGACTCAAAAGGTATGTCTATAAATCTCTTTTTCCTAAACTAACTAGAAATGTATTGAATTGAATGGCTGCAGGGATTAGAAAGCTAAGGACTAATCTTAGTGCGGGATGTGGAGATCAACATCAGCAAACTTCAACCAAGCTTCGCTTTGCCTCGCGGTGGACAGCTTCCATGAAGTCGATGCAATCTTCAAGGGGTGGCTAAAGATTTTCAAATCACAATTCAACATGTAAATACCATCACGACAACGCATACAAGCATGCCAATCATAATTGAAGTTAAGTAAGAAATATTCTAGTCGACCACGCAAGGCAAACTTACCATCAATAAGTTCGCTAGTGGTATGGATTTAAACGAAGCTTACTAAGATCAAGTACCACGTTCCATAACTATCATCTACTTGCATGAAATGAAATCTATTTTACTCTAAGGTACTTTAAGATTCTAAGTGATTCAGAAGGACGAAGGAGCCTTGCTAGCTATTCACAACAAAGAAGAAATCACCATCAATGAAAACTCTTTTATTATGAAAGTGTTCACAACAACTTCTTACAAAGCAATCAATGAGAAAGCTTTCCTTCCTCTTCAAACTATGCTATGCTACCAAGCTATGCAATACTATCTCTCTATGCTCCTCTATTCTCTAATGAATTACAAATGAGGGGGGAATGCCCCTTTTATAGATGGCCCGGTCCAATGGATGGCTCAAATTACAATCGGCTGGATGGCCCAGATCGTGCCACCTCATCCCTAAACAAGATTCACCCTAAAAACTGCCACAAAGAGGAGTGGGGTAATAAATGAGCAATAGATTCTCCACTCATTCTCAAAATAGCATAGGCAATCAATGCCCGTCATCATCATCTAGAAGGGCGTTTCCACTTTCCTTCTCCTTGACTACAAAATCAATGAACCTGGCCAGCACCGTCTCAACTTCTTGAACTGAAATAAGCGGGATGTGATCAAGTTGAAACTAAAGTACTATTACCATTTTCCCCTGCCGAGTGCAAGACTTCCTCCAAGCGGTCAAGGCATCCTGAGTATTCTGAATAAGGCTAGAGAAGGTCAAGGTATTTTCAAAATCGTCTTGAATAAAAGTCTTCACCTCTGAAAAGAAAGGTCCCAATCTACTCCTCAAACTATCCGCAGTCACCTCCTTTGGAGTCAATCTCCTAGCAAAGATAGCCTCAAGTGTGTTCAGGACTCCATCTATAATATTCCCCATGGCCTTTCTGACTCTGGCCGAATCTACCTGTGTTGCGTCAAAGAAACCTCGACTTGTGACCACTGAAGAATACCAGCCAGTAAAGTCATACCTATCACCTTCCTGAATCACACCTCCCTCAACCAAAGTCTGCAAGCGTGTATTCATCAAAGCCTCCAGACGAAGAACAACCTTGTTTTGATAAGTGTGAGCCTCACCCCAAGCTTGATCAACTGCATCTATCTATGCCATAATGCTCGAGGCCAACTGATAGGAATAAGCAAGATCCTCCATAAACTCCTCTGTCTCAGTGCGGACATTAGTAACCCATTTATCTGCCTCTTGTGCCATCCTCCTCAAGTCCTCCAAGTCGCTAACTGATTCTCTGGGAAACTCGTTCGGGAGCTCAATTGTCAGATTCTCCAGCCCACAGGGACGAGACAAGTGTTGTACATAACCAATCAATGTTTTGTGCTCCGTCTTCAACCTTTTATACTTGCCTTCGGTCTGGAGCAACCTGTCCTTGACTGCTTGATAGGAGTTATCGCATTCCTCAATTATCTATGTTCTAGTGGGGCGGCCTAACTCCATGGTAGTGATCACATAGTTCTCTGGAATAGCCTCATCTTGATTGCACTCAACTCTAGGTATAGCCATGTGAAGTGTGCGAGAGCCATCTTCATCTGTTGAAATCTTTGAGAACTTTCTGGCCTTCTTCTTTGTTGGAGGTGCACTGATCCTAGTCAGAAATTCTTCTATCTCAATTGCTGGATCAGTTTCATTAACAGGTTCTCTTCTCATCCTATCTCTTAGCCAATCAGGCACTGCCTGCTGCAAGTCAGAAATAATAAACGGCTGCTCATCCCTTGCTTCCTCTTCGCGTACTTCTCTATTTTCATTCTGACGAGGCTCATCAATCTCTATAGGTTGAGTATCTCCTGAACCCTGGGCCTCTTGCCCTGTAGCAATATCATCCTCTAATGCCGCATCAATCTCCCATTGAAAGCGAGTATCTGTGGCTGTTTCTTCTTCTATCTCCTGCTGATTTTCTTTTCTAGGTACATTGATGCTCTGGCCAAATGACTCTCTACAAGGTGGCTGATTTGTCTCTTGTAATTCCCGTTCTTCATTCAACCTCGCCCTCTGATTTGCAAATAGTGAAACCTCTTGTATACTTGGAGAATGAGCCCTCAAGGGCATATGTGATGCCTCCTCAACTCTCTGAGGCTCTGGTTGGACTGACTCCTTCCTTCGTGATTCTAGAGCTCGAGCAACCTGCCTTTTTTGTTTAACAGTGGGCGTCCTATGATCTCCCATCAAGTTGTAAGTAAGAGGAATTGATCTCCTCTTAAGCTTGTTCGCGTGCCCCTCTACCCATCCTCTTGTGAATGTCAGGACTAGTATGCAAAGCGTATCCAAATCCGTAATCTCCGGCTGCGACCAATCCGGAAGTGGGAGCGGTGTATTCCTCACTGTCTCATGATCTGGGTGAATAATGTTGATATCCTCATCAACCTGGCCTGGCACAAGAACAATCTCACATTCTCTAATCATGTTCAATGGTATCCTCGAAAACATCCTTCTTACTTCAGCCTCATCCAACGCACTTGCCCAGAAATCCTCAATATGCGCCTTATGTCTGAACTCCTCCGCCAATACCCATTTGATATTCTTATGAGGGTTGGACCACTAGTAACCATGAGGTTGGAAGTACACAAATGTTGGTTATTACCATTTCAGAAGTAAAAGCAATGCCATCTATCATAAAGTTAAAGTGATAACTTGTGGGAATGGCATTGGAGCAGAAGGGATGTGATATGTTTAGAGAAACATAATGGCTAGGCATTAATTGCATAATTTGTTTATTTGCAAAAGGTGTTTTGTGAGGTAGCAATACAAATAGGCCCCTCATGCTGATCTTCATTGGCCAAAGTATATGGGTTTCTCAGTTAGAATCACTTTCCCTCAGGAGTACAGCATGCAAATATAGGTAAAAATGTGGCTTTTCATTTCTTGTCAGCTTGAACTTGCCTGTTTAGATGATTTGAATGTTAAAGTAGATGACTTGAACTTGAACAATGGTTATAAATTATTTATTTACTTTTATGTTGAAATTAAACTTACCAAGACTGATCGCAAAACGTGGGGTAGTAGATAGCCTCACTCCAAATTTCATGTCTGTTGTGTCTCTAATAGCATTGATTTTATGGAGTTGAGTAATGTTGATCAAAGGAATTGGATGAATACTCCATCCAGAAACTGCAGAGCCGTCAAGGAATACAGGAGAGAGTAGGCCCTGAGAAAAATTTCAAATAAATTTCAGATAAGATTTTTGTTCCAATCACCTTTTTTCTACAAGATATATTTCAACCTGAAATACATGAAAAAGATAAATGCTAGTAAAAATTTCTATTTATAACTAGATTGTGCCATAATTTGATCAACTATGCAAACAGACTTTGTATGAATTTGAGGTGTGATCTCTCTGGTGAACAGCATATATTTTATCATGTTGGAAAGTTAGAAGTTAACAAGAAAATTAGAAAATATTGAGCCTAGGTTTCATTAGTATACTCAAGGGCCATTGTTACCTTGTCAACAACAAAGATTAGAAATGAAATGAACATTTGTTACTCTACAATCAAAAAATTATTACTAGACATTGCAAACACTATTAAAAGAAAAGATTACTTAAAATGAAGTTTTGCAAGGGAAAAATGTTGTCAAGTACCACCAAACATTTTTCTACAAATAGGATAAAGATGTCTAAAACTGGAGTTATTAAGAAATTGCTTCAGTAGTTTGAGAAAGCAAAACAAGTGCCACAAGTAGCAGATTGTGCTGAAAGGATTAGTTAATTGAAAATAATAACTTTCTTGATAGCCTTGCATCAGAAGCGACAGGCATTCCGCTTGTTTGTTGAGGCAGCCTTGGATTGCAAATTGATTCTCCTTGAGGTAGCGGACATTTGTTACTATACAATTAATACACCTTTCTAGGCATTCTGATCTTCTCCCTTTACTTCTATTAGATGATTAAATCCCCATAGACTCTCATTTATATTTGCAAGGTTGAAGAGGGTTTATGGATTTTACAATTATTTTTGTGCCAGCAAGGTTGAAGAGGGTTTATGGATTTTTCAGCTGTTAGTTCAATAGTGGTCATTTTAGGAGTAGTGGAATGGAGAGATTTGAGATCTATCCTTAGGAGGAGAGGTAACCATAATATAACTCAGACTTATCTAGTGAATAAATCAGCTGCATATTAGTCAGATCACATCAGCAAGACCAATTTTATTTTATTTGAGCTCAAAGACTTTTACTCATGCTCAAAAAACTTTACCAGTGTGTCAACACTTTATTTATGCCAAAATATTGGTGCTAAAAAGCTTTGTCGATGGTCAAAGATTTAATTGGTGCCCAAAGGATTTTATTGTATTCAATATTCAGAATGAATGCTGAGACACAAGAAAGAAGAAACTAACTTACTGCATTTATTAATCATAACAGCAAACATAACTCTCAGAAAACAATAATTAAAGTCAACATAGCTAAATCCAAGTCAAAACATGCCTTGCTGAAGCTATAAGTTGTAATGTCCCCTTCCAAGTGACCGTCCGAATAAATTATTAGCTTATTTAATTCCCATACGCTAATAATTAAAGCAATGGAATTATTTATTAATTAATTATTATTATTTTCTCAAAAGCAAATATTTGAAGAATATTAATTAATTATTATAAAGTATAAAGTGGGACCTAAATATTATTTCCCTCCTAAAGTTTAATATTCAAATATTCAAACGGTTACTCACGGAAGGCAACAAAATGGTGAGTCGGGAATGCATTATTCATGATTCGGAGTTTATTTCATTTATCTCTCTCAGAGCTTCGGGCTTGAGGATTCAGGGGTTTCGGTGATGAAACGAATCCACCCAAGCCATTGGAGATTGTGCAATTTCGTGAGTCTCCTTTGAAGACGAAATTGCGGGAGTTCAATTTATTCAGCTTGACCGATTATATTGTCTTAATCCAGACTGATTGATTATACTGAGGAAATATTCAGACTTCAGGGTTGGTCGATGCTATACTTTCTCACAGGGTATTTTTGTATGATCGATGATATCAGTTGGTTGATTCTTATTATTTTGGCATCCGCATATTATCTCTGGCAATTTATTAATTCTAGCGATTCATATTATTATTGATTGGTCGGGCCTTTGCTAATGCTGCCGTATTGTTTACTGAGTTTGCGAAATTTCAAATACAAACACTCTCATTTTTGCCCAATTACTTGGCATGTCCACTATACTATTAAGAGGCCAGCGGCTTATATTGGATCGTGACCTTTATTCCTTACGCTGCTATATAAGTGTTATCGGCATAATATTTACCAATATACAAATGATATCAAGCCTCTTATTTGAAGATTGCCGCCGCCAGTGTGTTTTCATTCCGCATCATACATGGGTTCGTGGAGATCTGACATGGGCCTGGCAGTAGCGTTGGTAAAAATTGGATCAATTTGGTGAAGGGACTAAGTGGATTTACTGATGCCAACAGGTCTACAAACACAAGATAATTTAAATAGGGTGTTGACATCATCTTGACATCACACTAATGTCATACTCCAGATTTGCTAACATTAGCAATACAACTCCCAAAGTGGTACTCTTCTGCTGAATCCTCTAGCATGATTAGGAGAGAGACAACTGACCAGATAAAGGTGGCAAAGTGGGAATTGACACATACTTTATATTTTGTTTTACAGCTGCTGACTAGTCAGAATTAGTAAGTCAGACCAATTAGCATGCAAAATGTGAACTTTAAAAAATCTTGTTTTTATGGAATCTTGTGCCAAAGTAATGATAAGATCATAATTATGTCATGCTGTAATAAGATATTTCATAATGTCAACGAATTCTCAGTGGATACTTTTCTTAGTTTTGTGGTCCTCTGAAACTCACCTCCAATAATTTGAAAATTAGTTCATTGCTTCTTAATGAAGTGTGAGCCTACCCTAAACCATAAAAGTGTGATAGATCAAATCTCATGCTCCGTAAATACAATATATAGGATTTGGTAAAACAAGTCTCATGGAAAAAGGGAAAAAAGATGTCAAGCAAGAAAGAAAAGTGAAGCATATTTGAATTGGAGGATTAAGAAAAGGAAATAAAACAATCAAGCACTAATTCATATTTTCTAGTGTCTGAAGATATAGTTAGAACTTAAAACCGAACACGAGTAGAAAAATGATTTTGTTATACTTTCACATGCATACCTTGGGATCATACATAAATTGTCCATAATTCACATGGCCCATGTTTTCCACCTGAAAAATCAATCAGAATTTTATCCATAAATTATGAATCTTGTATTTATTTTCATGACAATTTCTTTGAAGTAAACGCCTGAAGAATTGACAAATCTATTGCAAGTAATAATTGTCCAACAGAAAATGAAATAAAAATAAGTACTCTACGAGTTCCTGTATCTGCTCTTAAAGCATTTGTGAATCAAAAGATGCTGGTGTCAAACACCAAGTAACTAGCTTAAATTTTTTATATGAGCTATGTTTCTATGGGAGACATATATGGTGAAGGATCATAAACTGAACAATAACAAGACAAAGCATGCCCAAAAAGAGGACCTTGAACGGGAAGATGTTAGTGGCATACATCACAAAGCAACTAAAAGAAAAGGAATGGTAACTAAGTTTGACATGGCACTACTTGGGAAAAACAAGAAAATCTTGAAAATGAATTAGCATACAGGAAATACATAAGAGCATCAGTCAAGGTAAAATGTTGAAATTTTAAATTAAAACAATTGATTACACAACAACTCTGGCATCGAGCACAGGTATAAGACAACGTCATCTATATTGTACTTACAAATTTTCATATCTGGGCAAAGACTAGAAAAACTTGAAAATGAAACTAGCAAATGAATGAAAGTTGAATTATGAAAGGCAGCTGCAAAATGTTGGCCCTAATTGTTTAAACTGATTGGAAGTTAACAGTGACATACAGCACAGATATGAAGCACGTAACTATTTTGTAACTACAAATCTTCGTGAGTCCTTTTAAATATTATATAGAAGTGAACTTAGAGACAAAATATTATATAAAGAACAATATTCAGATTTAAATAGAAACTAAAATAAATTAGAAAGTACAAAGACTTGAGAATAATGAAAATCATCATAAGAATCATCTGTAAGGTGACATATATTGGCTGAAAACATTGACTAAAGTTCGACTGTCAAGCAGGATAAGCCAAGACAAATAGAATTAAACCTCAACATTTGAAACAAAGTAAACTGCTGTAAGCATCTCATTTAGACATCACCTTCAGGTTGTACAGGCTAAGCAGAGGCAGCTAACAAACCCTGAAAAGTTTAATATATACTGAGACTTTTCCAGATCATCAATATATTCTTCACGGATTATGCACATATTACATATTAGAAGACTGGTAACAAATGTAGGTGAAGCATGCAAATATCTGAATATTAACTTAATCCAGAAACTATATGACTAAAGATGTCTTATCCAACATCAGAGCCGAAAATTACCAATATAAGCAGTTGTGAACCAGGGACAGATACTAAATTTGGAATGGTGAGTGATGAATCTGACCATCGTTCAATTGCCCCTATATATATTGGAGTTTCATGCTGGTTGCCAGATTTTGGTGCAATGAATACTTGTGCTCGATCATGAACCTGAAGTTTCATGGTAATTATAAGAAACAGATCCCATATGTATAATAACTCCGAGAATCCAGATTAAATATTGATAATAATACACCCACCAATGGTATTGAAAGATTACTTCCAATTCTAGTGTGCAATGGAAGCTTCGACTGATAAAGTATAAATCCGGAATTCTGAATCATATAAACACATAACATACATAACCACATGTACTTAGTATGTCCATATTTCACCTTATAAATGTTGGGAAATGGTTAAGTTCAATAAATAAAATAATACCACAATTTTAACTAGATAACCTATATTCAGGAAACTGAGTACTTCAAGAGAGTTTGTACTAATAATACCTGCTGGAGGGATTCCATGGTGACAGGGTACTCAGATATAATTCCTTCTGGCGGTTCACTCAGTAGTTTAAGTGCATCAAACAAAGTTGCAATTTTCTGTAGACGCACCTTCCCATATGTTTTTTTCCCTCTTGAAATTGGAATATCAGGAAGTGGGTTTCGACTGTACCTGCCAATCACATTCCGTAGTGCTGGATACACAAACCTATGCATTAGAAAGCATATTGGTGAATGGATCAGGTAACCTCTATATGAATGCACATATTTATCTCCAATAAGATAGATGGATGTCCATAGGATGATTATGGAAAACTAAATTTCCCAGAAATGGAAAACAAACTAAATTTTTGGCGACAATCTTATTTACAACTTAGTGTAATTTACAAATCAAAAAGACATTCAACGCCTGAAAAGTAAACAAAGCACAAATTATGTAGTTAGAAATTACATGCAGAACTTGGTTGGGGATATTTTTCCTCAAACTCAAGCTATAACTAATTCATAAATGAATATTCTCTGCCAAAAAATCACAAAAAGATTTAAAATTCTTTCCATTGGCATAGGAATATTCTATTTACGATGAAGCAAGCAGGCACATGACAAAGTATAGTATCTTAAGTAGCTTGGGAATTGGTAAGGAAGAAAGACTAGAAAATTAGCAGAACAAATAGAACCTTACTAATTCCAAACTACCTTTGAATTTGGGATTCTCAACATCTCCATCTTCTCTGATTGGTGCATCCTAATTGAAAATAAACCTTTTACAATAATGTAATTGCTATAACCAACATATATATAAAAGAATAAAAAAAGTCTGATTTATAAGAGTGTGCAATATATGGTTTCTTTAACATATTACAGAGCTACAGAGTTAAGCTTACATAATCATAGGAAGTTAGATCTGGTTGATAATCTGAAGCAGTTTGACCTGTATTTGCACCACTGAAAAATCCAAAACTTGTCCCTCCATGTGCCATCTGATATCAGCCATATGATTTAGTTGCTACAAGTGCTATAAAATACAAGGGTAGCTCAGATAATTGAAATCAGAAAAAGAAAATACATAAAGCACAGCTGATCCATTCTTTGATAGAATTTTCTCTAATTCAGTAGCCACTCGTGCAGCATCCGTCTCTGTAAACTTTTCGCCCCAGTGTGTCAGCCAACCTGTATAGAACTCCCTGAAATTCCAATACATGTATATTGTGAATTTTGAATTAAACAAAGGAAAACAGATCACTATAATTTTTTGCATTGTACAATGGATAAACTTACGCAGAAAGAGCAGGAGACTTCCCTGGAGCATTATATTTCTTCTGCAGTTCAAAAATTGGCCATGCATCGTCACCCGTCGAGAAGTCCACAGCTGTAGAAAGACAGCAAGAACAATGAAAGACATGTATTCCATAGTTATACTTATGATCTTTGTATGCTATAAATGAATTAATATAGCCTCTCATAATCTAGTTAGCATATCAATATAATCTCGTTGCTTCTTGGAAATGATGCTGCTGTTGCTTTCATTTGAAATGGTAAAAAATTCAATTCAATCAGCCTTGTTTCCAGTTCTAACATATGATTTTACTTCAACTTTCCTCAAACTAGTTCCCTGCTTCAGTCTGAAAGATTAAAATTGCTTCTATCAACTATTCTTAGTTTTAATCACAGGTTTGAATATTTACAAAATGTGTAAAACCACAGAATAATTCCGTTTTAAGCATTAAATTAGAAATCTACCCTATAGTATGTGAAACCTAAAATTTATCTGTGTTAAGATGATCTGTTAGATTAAAAGAAAAGATGAAGATAATGATGTAAACTTGCTGAATTTCAAAAAAGAATTACATTTTCTTTTTTTTTCCAAGTTCCTGATTCTTTTGACTGGCCAATTTTGACAATGACAGACGAAACTGAATCATTTTCATATAATGATTATTTTTTCAATTATTAAGCATCCGTGTTTTCTCCATTGCTTGGGGTGCCTGCACCAGCCATAAATGTTAAGTCTGACAACCCATCAACCTTGGGTACTCTCCACTGTATAGGTCCTATGTGCCCTGAAGAGAGAGAGAAACATATTGTATTTGAAAAGCCTGACATGTTTTTAAGGAAGGGCAACAAACAAGGTGAAATGTTGTTGGAATTCCCCTCTTTTTGCATAAATGTACAGAAGGTAAATCCTAGGTTCTTACCACCTGTTGGATCCCCTTAATTATTAGCTTTAAGCAGGCTGCTGGTGTTCACCTCCAGCTTGCCTATCATTTTTTGCAGTCAATAAATATGCTCCTTTTGATGTCCAAACAAAGAAAGTTCAGTGTTAGAAAGAAAAAAATTATATTCATGTCAACAGACAATCAAAACAAGGTCAATGGATGTGATGTCCCCTTTTGGGATTGGCCTAGATTTGCCCTAAATCCTTAATTTCCAATAGGTTTGAAACCAATATTTGTAATGCTAAATCCTCAATCCTATGTAAAGCTCCTTCCAATGGTTAATTATGGCTTGGTTTTCAGATAAGTTATATGTATGTGTATATAATGTGTTTAAATGATCCGCTGTTAAATCTAATTATTAGACATAAACTGTCTCCTTTAAAAATATTTGAATTTATAAATCTGCACACTGCCTTTTAAATCTGTATATATATCTCTACTAGTCGATTCACTTGTTGCACAGCTCGTTATGAGTTTGTATTCCCCCTTGGGGTACCTGCGATCTTCAAAAGAAGACAATTTATCTGAAAAACCCATCCAGATGTATTCAGATATAATTCTCCATATTTTGATGATGCTGTAATCACCAAGAGATGTCCTATATATCTGTTTCCCTATGCCCATGTCTCCTCCACAGGGACGCACCTCTTGGGATCGGGTCGACCATTCAAATGGTCATGATTGTTGTTTAAGATTAATTTTTATTTGCTAGATATAGTTGGCCATTCACTCTAATCGCTGCCTTACAAACTACTAATATTATCTTAGTGCTTTCTTCCAAAGAGTCACGATAGCTTCAAGAATGCATAAGATAGTATAGGAGGCTGACGGGTATGAAAAATGATCGAGTGCTTGTTTATTCTTCCATTCCGTCCACGTCAGACCAAGACCCCTCAAATTCACTGGTGATGATTGCCAATGTGTGTAGCTAAATGCCACGAACCTGCTGGTTGCATTAAAAACAAATAGGAATAGTTTGGTAGAGATCACTGTCAGCAGACAATTTACATGGCTCCTGTCTCATAGTTGAGATGGCATCAAACCTCCGATGTAATGTTCTTATTATGACTCAGTTCTCCCGTCAACATGCTTTTTATTTTATATTAGTTCCTTTTAATTATTATTACTATGATAATATTAATTGTTTTATTTTATATTATTATAATTATAACATATTATTTATATTTGATCATTATAATAATGTTGTCGGTGGTAATTATAATTATGATGCTTTAAATTGCATTTTATAATATCTTTAACCATGTATAATATCATTTATTTTATTATGTATCTGTTATCATATTTGAATTTTATTATTATAATGATTAATAACATCAATTTATAGTATTATCTTATGTTCATGTCTTATATTAATTTCATACATTTTTTTATTTATTATAGTGATTATAATATTTTATATCTATATTTTAATATTCATAATTATAATATTGTCTTTTTGACAATTATAATTATATCAAATGGTTAATATTTTAAATGTGTATTTTATTATCTTAATGTCACGATGGAGGGGACATGACAGTCCTCCCCTCCCAAATTTGCTTGTCCTCAAGCAAAAACATCTTAGTTTCTTATAGGATCTCTTTTTCTAATCTGTCACTAACAGCACACAGGTTAGTCACGTTTATATAAATAATTTAAATGAGAATGTTCTATAATGATTACTCTATTTGAATGCGTATATCTATTAAAATATAAATATATTAAATATATACTTATCTTTGTGATGGGGACATCACAAGTCTCCCCCGCTTGTCTTTGCTTGTCCTCCAACAACTTCTAACCCTTTTCTTAATGTTCCTCTTCTCTTGATATTCTTGTTTGGTATACTTGTCTTATCCTGGAAAAAAATTGTAACATTTTGTGACACTTAATCTCTTTCCAGGCCTTCTGGATACCTTATTTTAAGTGTATCCAGCCTTATAATCCTAGAAAAGGTTGTAACACCTCAATCCAGGCCTTTTGGATACCTTACTCTTAAGTGTATCCAGCCTTATAATCCTAGGAAAAGGTTGTGACACCTCTTTCCAGGCCTTTTGGATACCTTACTCTTAAGTGTATCCAGCCTTATAATCCTGGGAAAAGGTTGTAACAACTCTTTCCAAGCCCTCTGGATACCTTACTCTTAAGTGTATCCAGCCTTATCATCCTGGGAAAAGGTTGTGACGCCTCTTTCCAGGCCTTTTGGATGCCTTACATCTTAAGTGTTTCCAGCCTTTAATCTTGGAAGCAAGTTTCCACTTCACAGGCCTTATGGTTACCCTATATTTTGGTGTAACCATCCTTAAGTTCCTAGGAAGAACCTTGGCTCTGCCTAGGCCTTATGGATACCCTATTTGGGTATATCCATCTTAATTCTTATATGCATTCATAGTTGTAATGTAATATTACATATTATCCTCAAAGGATGTTCTTGTTCAAGGGAAATGACTTATTAACTTATATTGAAAATATTCAATAGTTAGTCTATTTCTTGTTCTAGTCAAGGACCATTATGGTTTGCCCTTTTGGTAGGGGCTTCTCTTGTCTCTTCATCCGATGCTTCTTCTATTTTATGTATTTGTCCTTTCTTGCATTGGTGGTCTTGACCCCAAGGTTCTTTGCATTTGAAACATAAACCTCTCTTTGTTAATTCTTCCCTTTGTTTGATTGCTTCCTTGCCATGGCATTTGTGTCCCATAGTCAATGGTTCTTTGCAAAAGTAGCATGCTCTTTCTTCGTTATCTCTTCATTGTTGGTCTTGTTTGGGTTGTGACTTGAATGAGGGGTTCTTAGATTTTTCTTTTGAAGAGTTGGATTCAACTTTCATGGCTCTTTGAATTGCCTCCCCCACGGTTTGTGGTTCTAATGGGTTTACTATGTTCTTAATTGGTTCCTTGAGTCCTTCAATGAATAGATAGGTAAGCCTTTTTTAGGATAGGTCAGGGATCATGACAACTAGCTTTTGGAAGTCATTTGCAAATTCCTCCACAATTCCATGTTGCTTAAGCTGGGTGAGTTCCTTAAAATACCACTCTGGATGCTTTTGATCGAATCTATTAATGAGTTTTTGAGTGAACTCACTATAGGTGACTATATTCTGATGGCCTTGGGTAATGAGTCCATGATGCCACCAATCGTGAGCTATCCCTAATAGGTGGAGGATAGCAAATTTAATGGCATTCTCTTCAGTCATGGGGTTGAGGGATAGGTAAGTATCAAGCTTTTGAACCCATGATTGTGTGGTGAACTTCCCGGAGCAGTCAAAATAAGGCAATGTCATCTTATTAATTTTGGATCTAAGGTCTTTGTCAGCATGATTCTTTCTCTTGTTTGGGTTGGCTTGGGTTTTGACCTCGTAATATTCCTTGAAAGGTATGAGTCTTTGAATTGCAAGGTCTAACTTGCCATACATATGAGAAATGTCTTCTGCACTATATGAGATTGGCTCTTCTATTTCTTCTATGACATTTTCGCTTGGAAGGAATGGAGGCATGGTTGGTCTCAGTGAGGAACTTTGGGCTGAATGCTCATTTTCTGAATGGTTTGAATGCATTTCTTTCCCTAGAATGGTTCTTTCCTAAGTGCTATAGTTATTCATGCTTCGAAGGGTCTGGAGAATTAGCTGATTGGTCTTCTCAAATTACTCATTGGTTTGCTCCATGAAATTTTTAATTTCTTGAGCCAGCTATTCGGCCATAGTTCCCTTTTTGTGGTAGGTTTGCATTTATTTTTCTTCTATAGATTGGCACGAAAGATGCTCTGATACCACCGTAATGTCCCCTTTTGGGATTGCCCTAGATTTTCACTACATCCTTAATTTCCAATAGGTTTGAAACCAATATTTGTAATGCTAAATCCTCAATCCTATGTAAAGCTCCTTCCAATGGTTAATTATGGCTCGGTTATGCTAAATCCTCAATCCTATGTAAAGCTCCTTTCAATGGTTAATTATTGCTTGGTTTTCAGATAAGTTATATGTATGTGTATATAAAATGTTTAAATGATCTGCTGTTAAATCTAATTATTAGACATAAACTGTCTCCTTTAAAAATATTTGAATTTATAAATCTGCACACTGCCTTTTAAATATGTATATATATCTCTACTATTTGATTCACTTGTTGCATAGCTCATTATGAGTTTGTATTCCCCCTTGGGGCACCTGCGATCTTCAAGAGAAGACAATTGATCTATAGAACCCGTCTAGATGTACTCAAATATAATTCTACATATTTCGATGATGTTGTAATCACCAAGAGATGTCCTATATATTTGTTTCTCTATGCCCATGTCTCCTCCACAGGGACGCACCTCTTGGGATCGAGTCGAGCATTCAAATGGTCATGACTATTGTTTAAGATTAATTTTTATCTGCTAGATATAGTCGCCCATTCACTCTAATTGCTGCCTTACAAACTACTAATATTATCTTAGTGCTTTCTTCCAAAGAGTCACGATAGCTTCAAGAACGCATAAGATAGTATAGGAGGCTGACGGGTATGAAAAATGATCGACTGCTTGTTTATTCTTCCATTTTGTCCACGTTAGACCAAGGCCCCTAAAATTCACTGGTGATGATTGCCAATGTGTGTAGCTAAATGCCACGAACTTGCTGGTCGCGTTAATATCAAATAGGAATAGTTTGGTAGAGATCCCCATCGG
>VDFB02086233.1:0-20391 GCA_007258455.2 Sequoia sempervirens
AAGGATATCGGTGTGACTTAATGGTGCTCACTAGGACTTCTAACCGAATCCGTTTGTCTTGCCGATGGTTTTGGTGGTATCAACATGACTTCTAAAGCTACAGAGACACATAATTGCATCGGCAAGACACTTTCAGTGTCTTGCCGAGATGCAATTCCATTCAAAAGGACTTTTGACCAGCTACAAGGCCCGTGTGGAAGGTGCTCGACTAACCAGAGGGATCTAGGCAAGCTGAGTGGCGGTTGATTAAGAATGTGGAATGTAGCGTGGGATGAATGCAACATGAATACAACATATATATGTTCTGAGCTCGGGGGGAATTCAATGCGACTCTTCAATAGGGGACTCGATAGTTGGACACGATGGATCAGAAGAATTAATGCTATAAAAAGATCAGGAGAAGGCTTCTCTAAGGGCGGTTCTTCACGCCGACACCAACAACAGGGACACGCAGGCTTCTGTAATTAATTCATCAAAGATATGAGATAGATCTTTTTCTGAACTGGGATATTTTTGTAAGCCCTAAGGGGCTGACATATAGTCTGTATATAAGGCATTTTTTTCCTTTTTGTAAACAGTTCTGATTACACACTCTAAAGAGTTAGTGATTTTTTAATCAATCCTTTCTCAATCAATGTATGTTTTTCTGTAACTCAACTGGAATCCTGAATACAACACAGAGTTTACCTTGGAAGTTTGTGTTCATGTTTGTATTGATTCTCATTTATGTATCTTTCTTTTGAACAATGCAAGTCTTTAACTGTGTTTTATAATTCTGTATTCATATCTTAGAGCTGTGAAATTAATCTTTCCTTCCTGAGATGTGTATGTGGGCCAAACCTGTTAGGACTAAAGCATTAAGTCTGAAAGAATTTTCTCTAAGAATAGCAATTAGGCCTTCAAGTGTATGTTCTTCCTGTGTTCATTTCATGATTTCTCATTATTCGGTGTATCACCATAGGTTTAGTTTCATTTTTATGTATCTCTTCCCTCTTTCCTCTCAAAGAAACAATAGTTTAGGTGATACCCAAAGGAAGTCAGCCTTCTCCAGAGGTTCAATTCAATCATAGGAGACCCACAGCCTTGGAGTGATCCCATGTTGCTCTAGAATGCTTAGTTTCTTGTAAACTTTGCACAAGGTGTAATTCTAGGTGACAACAGTTTCTAGCACGCTCGGTGGGACAGGAATTTTTTTAACTACTAGTTTGGTATGCAACCAATGAATTATTAATCTTTATAGAAGCCCTTTGGCATACTTGGCGACTCCAGAAAGAGGAAGAACTCTAGAAATCCATGCATTCTATAGTATATGAAAAGAGTTCGAACAAGAAGCAGCTCAGGCCCTTTTGAATACTTGCAGCTGTCACCACCAAGAAGACAAGGAAAAGTTGAGGAAAGGCTGAGAACAACAATCATCCATTTTAGAAGAGCTCAGTCCACTCCACCTGTAGGGTCTCATTTCGTTGCACCAACAAATCCACCTTAGATACCTTCAATGGCTGCCCCAAGGAATCAACCCTTTGTTGCTTTCAATGGAGGGAGTCCTTTGAACTTGGCACAACATAATGATATTCCAATGGTAGCCTTGAAGAGCCTGCCAATTTTCACGAGAGAAGATCAAACTACTCCCATTAAACATTTGAGAGATGTGGCTTTGTTATGCGGAGTCCACCACATAACCGAAGAGGACATTGCAGTGAGATTGCTAGCTACTTCACTGAAAGGAAGAGCTGTGCAGTGGTACAAGAGCCTACTAGTCAGTTCAATTGCAACATGGGATGATTTTGGAGAAAAATTGCATAAGCAATTCCAATATAGGTCTGACAACTTGTCTCTATTGGAGCAACTGACTACAATTAAGAGGGCTCCACAAGAGTAGATGAATGACTTCAACTTCAGATTTCAAAGAACTTGGGATAGAATCCCTGCAATGGTGAGGCCACCTCTAGAGTATGCATTCCTATACTTTTTGAGATCTTTGAACAGCGATATAACTGTCATGATACAATTAATGGGAGGAGTGTCTTTACCTGATGCCTTTCAAATAGCTATCAGAGCTGAAAATAGCTTAATACAAGCTAGTAAACTTGCTCCTAGGCCACCAATGCCAATATTTCTGGAAATTCATGCAAACATTCCTTTGCAAATACCTCCTTTTACACCTCTACTAGCTGTACCAATGCTACCAGCTATTGTTCAAACCATTGACAAGCAAGAAAGTGTTGCTTCAAGCTCATCAAATGAATTACAAGAGATCAAAAGTCTTTTACAGAATTTTGGTAACAAGTTGGTGAACTTGGAAAAGCAATAGACCTATTCCAGGCCTTATCAACAGCAAAATCAAGCCTCAAGTCAGCCTTTTCAAGGTCAACAATAGCAATTCCAAGGGAATAAACAACAATATCAGGGCAATTATCATGGCCCAAGATAGAGTGTGAATGCAAGGCCTTTTCAGGCCTATGCTCCAGCACCTATTAGTGCAATTAGGGACCTGGTTCCCACTCAAAACAACTTAGTAGTTGATTATGAGCGATGCTACACTTGTAACCAGCCTCATAATCAAGCCACTTGTTCAAATGGACTCATCAATCAAGCACTGATGGTACAAAATGCTTCAGGTTCACAATAGAGTGCATGCAATGATGCATCTTCACAACATCAGGACCAATTCAGCAAAGATACAACCCTGCTTAATTGGCAAGGTCAATAATTCTGTGGGTTGAATGAAGATAGCTCTCCAATTGTAGCTAACACCAGGGAAAAGAAGAGAACATTTGAGCTTGACCAAGTAGCTGATAAAGGAAGGGCAGTAGTTGTGGAACCATCTACCTCTCGAGTGACTAGTGGTTGGCAAAGAGATCAGCAATTCCCACACAAGGAGTAGTCATGCTTACAAGCTGATCATACTGGCGTAAAGGTACATAATAAAAATCCAATTCTACCTTTTAACATTGTTGATAGTATGAAAAGGACAAATGTAACCATGTCTATGTGGGATTCTTTAGTCATCCCCGGTCAAAAGGATATGTTACAATCAGCCCTATCAAGTTTGAAAATGTCTGATGAATCTAAGCCCCCAATAGGTCAAGTTAGAGCCGTGTTAACAAATGATTCTTAGGAAAATAATCAACAGCCTTGCATAGATAATGAAAAAGGAGTTAAACCACCTCCTTTCTATGTGTCAGTAATTATTGGTGATAAATTAGTCCATAACTGTATAGTAGATAATGGAGCTAGCAGCTCCGTCATGCCAAAACAGATTGCTGACAAACTTGGACTAAAATACTAGCCTTTGGAGAAGGGAGTGATCCAATTGGATGGCACTTCGGTTAATACTTTGGGTATTATCAAGGATCTAAATCTCACTTTGCATGCTTGTCCAAATTGTTTAGTCCCTCAAGACATATGTGTCATAGACCTTCCACCTTTCTTTTCCTTGTGTTTATCTAGAGACTTTACAGCCAAGATAGGAGGTTATGTGTCGACCGATTGGTCACATATGCTATTTAGAACAAGATATGGGACTAAGGTTACCATCAAGTATGAAAGGTTGGCCAAAGACCACATTGAGCCATATAACCCAAGCCCCAACAATGCTGCTCCTTCTGCTGCAAATGCAAATTGTGTTGTTTTTACTGACAATGAACTAGCTGCTGCTCAAGAACTCCAATCAGAAGTTGTTCCTGATGTGCTGCTGCATGAATGGGTGGTTGAAAATGTATCAAATAGTCTTGTAGACCTCATTCAAGATGCTGGTATGGGAAACTATGTCATTCTTGAACCTGATACATAGATTCCAAACTTGGAGAAAGATGCAGATCTGTTATTGCAACTGCTTAATGGACTTTGGGATATGTTCTTTGATGGTTCTAGAAGTAAAAATGGAGCAGGAGGAGGTGCAATGTTGATTTCTCCACAAGGTGATAGGTACTACTCTGCATTCCATTTTTCTTTTGCATGCTCCAATAACACTGCTGAGTATGAAGGCCTTGTTCAAGGTCTGGAGTGGGCAAGAAAGAGAGGAATAACCAACTTGAAAGTCCATGGGGACAGTGAATTAATTGTTAATCAAGTAAGGGGCCTGAATGTTGCCAAAAATGACACATTAAATTCTTATAGAAATAGAGTGTGGAACATGGTCAAAGATTTTGATGCCTTTAACTTAGTGTCTATCCCAAGAAATCAGAACAAGCATGCTGACAAACTCGCAGCCATTGGAGCACAGTTTGATATTCCAAATGACATCAGAAAAGAGAAGGTGCAACAATATGTGAAGGTTGTAGTCAGACCCTCAATTTCTGACAACAACATTCATTGGCAAGTCTTTGACAGTGATGAGCAGATCCTTTCCTTCTTGCTTGAGGAAGATCAGTTCTCCATGGTGAATCAAGCAAAAATCAAGCAGCAGTATGGTGATCAGGTCATATAGCTGAAGACAAACAAATTGACCAATTGCTTGGTTACCTTATAGTCAATTTTCAGTACTGATGATCAGCTCAAAAAGGGTAGAGCTGGCTTGCAAATCAAAGAAGAACACTATGAAGAGCTAGAGATTTTCAAAGGTAAACTTCTTAAGATAGGCAAACTTTGTTCACCTAAAGATAGACAAGCTTTTGTTGCTTTGTGCCAAGAGTTTCATGATGTCTTTGCTTGGGAGTATTCAGATTTGAAAGGATTTGATCCCCATATTGCTCAACATACAATTGAATTAGAACCTAATGCTAAGCTATTAAGGTAGAAACAAAGGCCCTTGAATCCTAAACTTGAGCCCCTAATGATTAAGGCGCTGACTAAACTAGTTGAGGGGGGTATTGTCTTCCCTATCAAGCACACTTCTTGGGTTTCTAATCTTGTATCGGTTAGAAAGAAAAGTGGAGAGATAAGGCTCTGTGTAGACTTCAGGGGTCTTAACTGATCCTCTCTAAAAGACCACTACCCGCTGCCCTCCATGGAACAAATCTTACAAGAGGTTGCTGGTTCTGAAAGGTTTTCCTTACTAGATGGTTTTTCAGGATATAATTAGGTGCTGGTTAAAGAGGAAGATCAGTTTAAGACTGCTTTTACAACTAAATGGGGAACCATGGCATACAAAAGGATGCCTTTTAGTTTGTCCAATGTTGGTGCCATGTTTCAGAGAGCCATGGACATGGCGTTTCAAAGTTTGATCAACAAGATTATACTGATTTACCTAGATGACATCACAATTTATTCTAAGAATGCTGATGAACATCTGTTACATCTTAGGCAAGTGTTTGAAAAATGCAGAGAGTTTGGTATCTCCTTCAATCCAAAGAAGAGTATCTTTACTGTCCACGAAGGGAAACTATTAGGACACATAGTGTCAAAGTAGGGAATCACTATTGACCCTGAAAGAGTCAGAGCCATACTTGAGTTGTCACTGCCTAATCACAAGAAGGGCCTACAGAGCTTTCTGGGATAAATCAACTTTCTGAGAAGGTTCATTCCAGATGTGGCAAACCTGCTACAACCTCTAACAACCATGTTAAAGAACAATGCAGTCTTCAGTTGGACAAAGGAGGCAAAACACAGTTTTGGAGAAATCAAGGAGGCATTAGCATATGCTCCGACATTGGTAAACCCCAACTTCTCTAAGGACTTCTTTTTATATGCTTTTGGTAGGGGTGGTGCAATCTCTGCTATGTTGGTTTAGAAGAATAGCGACAATTTGGAGCAACCCATAGCCTTCTTTAGCCAAATACTTGTTGATTACGAAAAAAGATATACATTTGTTGAAAAGCACGTTCTCTCTTTGATTAGAAGTATGAAGAAATTTAAACCTTTGCTTTCAAACAATAAGGTTCATATTTTGGTTGCACACTCAAGTGTGAAGGAATTTCTGTTGAATAAGGATCTGAATGAAAAAAGAGTAGGGTGGATCACTAAGGTCATGGAGTACAATGTAGATATTAGCATCACCAAACTAGTTAGAGGTAAAGGTCTTTGTGAATAGCTTGCTTCAGGGTCGAGCAGTGAAAGGGAACTAGAAAATGATGTTGTGCTTGCCAATACAAATGAGCCTTAGAATGCTCAAGATGATGTGCCATGGGGATAACTAATTGGATTCAAGATATGACCCAATTTCTACAAACTGGTCAATGCCCACTAGGTTTGAATAGAGCCAAAAGAAGATACTTTAGACTGCAGTCCATACCATATGTGCTGATGGGCAATGTTCTTTTTAAAAAAGATCTGAATGGTGTCCTGTTAAGATGCATTCACAGTGACCAAATTGAAAAAGTGCTTCATGAGTTTCATGATGGAGCTTCAGGAGGTCACTTTGCTCCCAGAACTATTGTCTGGAAGGTTATGAGAGCTGGTTACTACTGGCCCAGCTTGTTCAAAGATGCATATGCCTGGTCAAAAAACTGCATCAAATGTGCTCTATTTTCAGGAAAGGAAAGGCTGCCTACTATGCCCCTGCATCCAATTCAAGTAGAGAAGCCCTTCATGAGATGGGGAATTGATTTTATTGGACCAATAAATCCACCTTCCAGTGCTGGTCACAAATGGGTACTTACAGCCACTGACTATTTTACAAGGTGGATAGAAGCAGTTGCATTGAAGGAAGCAAAGGAATCCTCAGTGTTGAACTTCTATGAAGATATAGTCACTAGGTTTGGAGTACCTGACTCCATCATATCTGATAATGCCCTTGCATTCACAGGTCTAAGGGTAACTGATTGAACCGTTAAACATGACATTCATTTGAGCACATCTTCAAATTATTACCCTCAAGGTAATGGCCTAGCTGAGAGTACAAATAAGAACCTCATCAGAATTATTAAAAGAACCATAGAGGACAACCAAAGGACCTGGCCTAGTAGTTTGAAGAATGCACTTTGGGCAGACAGAGTGACCCCTAAGAGGTCTGTTGGTAACTCGCCATATATGTTGGTCTATGGTAAAGAGGCAAGATTGCCACTATCCGTGGAGCTTCTGGATCTTGATATTTTCCACCAGTTGGAGATGTTCGAGGAGTAGGACCCCATGTCTGTAAGGTATTCAGAGCTTACAAAGCTCGAAGAATCAAGGGACAGAGCAATGAAATCTTTAGAGTATCATTAGCTCCAGACAAAGAGAACATTCGACAAAAAGGCTACAACAAAATCTTTTAAGGAGGGAGATCTTGTGCTAAAGTGGGATGTTCTAAAAAGTAAGCCAGGCCACCACACCAAGTTCTATAACATGTGGACTGGTCTGTTTATTATCACAGGCTATAAAGAGCATAATGCTTATCAACTAGCTATGACAGAAGGGGATTTGCTTCCTATCCCAGTAAATGGGATACACCTTAAACCTTGCTTTCAAGCCTGATAAGAGCCTTTCTTGTACATATCTAGTTAGGTTTTATGTTTCAATAAGTGCTTTGCACTATGGTTCATTTGTTTTCAGTTTTGTTCCATCCCCTAAATGCTGTTTTAACGTGGGCTGACATTTTATTTGTTCTCTGAGTTTTCTAACGATTCCATGCCCAATGGATAGGCCTAGTCACTGGTTCTCATGTTTAGCAGGAAAACATCCCGCAAAGGTTGCTAGAATTGTTGCCTCCATTTTACCTACAGTTAAATCAGGCGAGATAATCAAATGTTAGATCTTCAGAGGCCAATGGTACATTAACACAAGGGAAAAGACTACATCTATTGCTAGGTCACGGGGAACTCAGTGGGAGAAGCCACCCTAGGAAGATTCGGCATGAAAATCATCCAAGGAGAAAGTCGGAAAGACTCTCCTACTGTCTGGCCCACTGACTATTTGATTTATTCCATCCTGAGTAGGTCACTGAGACCTAGTTTTTGTCATGCCGAACGAGCTTGTAGAGCCTATCGCTATAATGGAGAGGGTTCGATATGACCTCTTACCGCATGGAATTCCTTGGCCGATAGGCCATTCAATCATCATTCGCCGAGACTCTCGGCGACCACGGGCTTCGAGGAGACCTACAACGCGCGGTGAGAAGTCCCAGCAAAGGTTCAATGTCTCGCCGACATGTGAAGAGTCTCGGGGCAAGAGATGATTTTGGAAAAAGTGAGGGGCTTCGTCGGGAGGTCTTGGTGAGGATGAAAGTCTCGCCGAAAGGAAAGGATGGACCTCGGTGCAGTTCTCTTCGGCAAAAGCCCCATCGACACAAAAAGAACCTCGACGTAACTAAGGGACTTCACTAGAATGTCCTGGCGACATCAAATGTCTTGCCGAATGAAGAGTTCGCAAAAGTTTTTAAGGCTCGGTATGAGGTCATGCTGAAGGCTTAGTGTCTCCCTGACAAGAAAGGTTGCATCACTAAAGCTAATGTCTCGCCGACATCAGATGTCTTGCCAAAGGGTGAGAAGAACTTAGAAAGTTGTAGGAGTTCGGCGAGAGTCTCAACGAAGGTAAAGAAGAGCTTAGATAGAATGAGGGTAGGGTCGGCAGGATGTCTTGTCGACTGAGCAAGCTCTCCCTGAGCTCAAGGGAACATCCCGGTGGAGTGAAATGCTTTCAGGGTGACACCAATAGGCTCTTGCCGATACTCAGATGGGTCCTCACTAAGACAAAATCAGTTCAGCAAGACTCTTGTCGAAAAAACAATGGTAGCTCTTTGGGTAGACAAAAGGGAATTCGGCAGGTGGTCTTAGCAACCCGTTAATGTCTCATCGACAAAGAGGATTTCAGTGTATCTTTCCAAGTTTGATAAGAGGTCTCCCCGACTCGGTGTTGTCTCACTGATAGTAAAGTGAACAGCTCGGTAGAGAGTGAAGAGGTGCTCGGTATGAAGTTTGGCCGACAGACCAATGTCTCACCGAAAGCCAAAGGAGCTCGAGCCCGGAGGAGAAGAGTAGGCTCGGGGGAAAACGAAATGAGCTCGACGAGAGGTCATTGCCAAGAGTCATACCGATTGTGTATGTGCTCGTCGAGAGATGGAGGGCTCATTAGGAGGTCTTCCCGAACATATAATCTCTGGCCGATAGCGATGGATGTACCAAATGAAAAGGATATCGGTGTGACTCAATGGTGCTTGCTGGGACTTCTAACCGAATCCGTTTGTCTTGCTGATGGTTTTGGCAGTATCAACATGACTTCTAAAACTACAAAGACACATAATTGCATCGGCAAGACACTTTCAGTGTCTTGCCAAGATGCAATTCCATTCAAAAGGACTCTTGACTAGCTGAAGGGCCCACGTGGAGGATGCTCGACTAACCAGAGGGATCTGAGGCGAGCCGTGGCAGTTTGATCAGAACGTGGAATGCCAACGCGGGACGAATGCAACATGAATACAACATATATCTATTCTGAGCTTGGGGGGCATTCAATGCAGCTCTTCAACAGGGGACTCAGTAGCTGGACATGATGGATAAGAAGAATTAATGCTACAAAAGGATCAGGAGAAGGCTTCTCCAATGGTGGTTCTTCACACTGACACCAACAACAGGGACACATAGGCTTCTACAATTAATTCATCAAAGATCTGAGATAGATCTTTTTTTGAACTAGGATATTTTTGTAAGCTCTAAGGGGTCGACATACAGTCTGTATATAAGGCATTTTTTTCCTTTTTGTAAATAGTTCTGATTGCACACTCTAAAGAGTTAGTGATTTTCAATCAATCCTTTCTCAATCAATGTATGTTTTCTATAACTCAACTAGAATCTTGAATACAACACAGAGTTTACCTTTGAAAGTTTCCAGGGGGTGTTCATGTTTGTATGATTCTTATTTCTCAGATTCTTTTATATTGAACTTGGTAAGTCTTTGAACCGTGCTTTACACTAACATTCATGATCTAGGAGTTTAAAACACCTTCTCCCAGAGTGCAATCAAACATGTTAGGACTAAAGCATTAAATCTAAAAGAGGTTGTTCTAAGAATAGCAATTAGGCTTTCAAGTGTATGTTCTTCATGTGTTCATTTCATGATTTCTCACCAGTTCGGTGTATCACCCTAGTGTAGTCCTTTAATTTATGTATCTCTTCCCTCTTTCCTCTCTCAAAGCAGTTTAGGTGAGGGCTCCAAAGGAATCCAACCTTCTCCTCGAGGTTCATTCGCCATAGGTGACCTGTCCTGAGACATCCACCAGAACGCTGACTTTGCAACTCACACAGGGTGAAATTCTAGTGACGGTTCACTGCAAGGGGGTCTTCACCACTTAGCAAATAAGCTTCTAGGAAAGAAGGGGCTGAAAGAAATATAAACCAACTATAGACCTAGAAAAGAAGAAATTTGAATGTCTAATGAAAAAAAAGAATAAAAAAAGTACCTGGAGGATCGAAGATGACTAATTTAAGACCTAAAAACCTTGAAATTTATTGTTTTTGATGTGTATAGGGACTCATATACTAGATTGGGTGATTTAGTCCTAGTTTAGGGTTTCTAGGTAGAAACTAGAATCTCACAGTGACAAGTTAGAATGCATTGAAATATGGTAAAATGTCTATAATAGGACTCATATGCCCAAGATGGCAATTTAGTCTCATTATTCTTTACTAGAAAATTAGGATCTTAATCTATTCTCCTATATTTGCACTTCCTTCCTATGTTTTCCAAACTTCACTCTCAGATCTGAACCTCTTACAAATCTACAAAATAAAGGATTGTGTTTATTTTCTTATGGGTGTTTTCCTAGGTCAAACCTCTAGTTTGGTAATTAAACCTTGATAGAAAGAATGGATCTTGAAAGTAAATGTTTGAAAGTCCTAATCTTAAGTGCATCTAAGATTAAGAGATCTAGAGTGCAATAAACCTTACTCTAATGTGCTAGAATATCATGCATGAATGAAACATAAATATGATGAATCACTTTGGGAGATCTCTAATCACCCTAATAAGCCACAATAATACATGTCCCTTCCTTTAGGTAGAAAGTAGAATGATAATGGAAGATGGAATCTCTTAGGAAAAATGTCATTAGGCTTGGTTCAATGGCTAGTTTCTTCTCCCCAACCTAGAATCCATTATGATCCTCCATAGGCAACCATCATCAATCCTTGACAATGCTATATCTTGAAATGAAAACTAAGCTTGAGGAGCTGCAAAAAAACTATTATGCTGCTCGAAGAATTCAACTCTAGTTTCTATTTTCTCTTGAATTCTTTAAAATCTCTCTTGAAATATTTAAACCTCAAGTGGTGATATTGTCTTGCTTGAAAATTCTAGATTGCTTTGGTTAAATAATGATTCAAAGCCTTAGTTTTAGAGAAATATCATCAAATTTAGCATTTATTAGATCCCAAATGTTGACATTTTCCAACCTTAATTTCTTGCTCAAACCCTAAAAAGGGGCCAAACAGGACTCATACGACCAAGGTGGTGTATGAGTCTCACCTAGGGGGACTCATACACCCAAGGTAGCATATGGGTCCCCCCTAGGGGGACTCATACAACCAAGGTAGTGTATGGGTCCTACCTAGGGGACTAATTCCCAAGGTGGCATATGAATCTCACCCTAGTATTTTGAGGTGAGGAAATGTTAAGGTGTGAGAAAATTAAATGTGTTTGTTGAATTTGACAGGATTTGAATTGAAATAAGCCTTGGGATCCAAAATTAAGGCTCTTAGGGGCCTATTAATGATGATTTGAAGTGTATTAGTGCAAGGGTACTAAGATAGGTCCAAAATAAGTGTGAAATTTTACCATCTCCAATAAGGGAATACAATTTTCTACACTGCAAATAACATAAAAAAAATAAGAATGATAAGTTAACAAGAAGAATACTTTAACCAAATCTAGTTATGAATTGACAAAGAAGGGTGAGGAAAGCACACCTTCCTACCCAAAATTTGATATCTTCAAGTTTTTCACTCGATGAATAGCTTACACACAAGAATGTGAAAGTTTTGGGGTTGTGTTTAGAGAATTGTTGTAGTCATTCCCCCACTTTGGCATTTCCACCTCCATGAACAACCAATATAGCAATGATATTATCAATATGATAAAGAAATATATCGAAATAATAATACCAAGCAATATGTTGAAAAAAAATATGCTACGATATTAAAATGCTAATGAAAAATAAAAGGAGGACTAAGTAATATCACCTTCAACCATGTGCACTCAACACAAATGGGAGAAGGAGTGAGCTCTCAAGCTATCAAAGATCAACATTGTTTCAACAATGAAGAGAGAAAACCAACAAAGTATAAACTTGTGGCTTCAATGGTTGTGGTAGAACTTGAGAATGCTATGAGAAGAGTGTGGAATACCCAAAATGAAGCAAGAGAGATCATGAGAGTTCAAGAGATACCAAGAAGGAGTCAAAGAATGGAAGAGATAGTCATTTGAAGATGCAAATGGAAGTAAAAGAGTTGTTCGAAGTTGGTCCAAAGGGTAGGAGATGTTACACTTCACATCGAATGGAGTGTAACACCTCTGTAGATTCCAAAGGTGGGAATATTGTTAGGACAACATCATGTCACGTAGATGTCCATGTGTCGCACTAGTGTCCTAGACAAAACATCCCCCACCAACATGGAAAAATACTACCAAGTGGATAGAAAATGGAGGAAGAGCATGAAATTGAATTATTAGACATAATTCTCTAAGGTAGGAGGTATGTAAGTGTGGAATTTGCAAGGGGTGAAAATTCATAGCATTACATTTAACAAGCATAAGTGTTTGTGAATGCATGATAAGGTAAAGAGAAGCTTGAGAAATGAATACATGAACCGTCGAGGAAGCATACCACAATATGGCACACTCAAATTCATAGGAGAAGAAGATGGCTCCATAGGTGCTTGGTCTTGAGGAGAGTTGAAAAAATGCACTGCAGGCTCTACAAGTGCTCGGTCTTAAGGGTGGCTAGATACGAAAGGGTTCACAAATTCTGATAGGGCCCTATAGGTGCTTAGTCCTGTAAGGAAATCTCAAGGTGGTTGGTCCTCCAAGCTTGATTGAAAAATAAAATTAACAAGTGGTTGATCTTGAAAAGAAACATGTTAATCCATTAAAAAACACATTTTAGATAGAAAAAATCCATGTAGTCTGAGAGACAACAATACATATAGTCATCAATTGAAGGAGAAGCTTTCAAAGGAGCCCGTTGGGAATCCTTCAAAAGAAAAGGTGTTTTCTCAAGGAATGTTCTGTTAGAAAGGTGATGATACTTTTTGCAAACTATTCTAGCATCAAGGAATTTGAAAGGAAGAGTACTCCCTTGGAAGGAATTTTTTTTAGAATTGATTAGAAAAAGTGATCCCTTCTCAAGGGGAAGTTTTCAGACTCTTTCTCTATGAATCTATTTCAAAAGAAAAAACTTGTTAGGGGTCCTTATTAAAGAATGCATTTTTTTGAAAAATTAGGTATTTTCAATGAGGGATTCATTGGCCACTAAATAAAACTTTTTGATAATTGAAGCAGTATGATAGCCCCCCCTTAGGATGGTGTGTGTTGAGCACAAAGGTACATGAAATCCTAAGGAGAGAGAAGAATGGGATGTTATGGCCCATGATACATGATAGGATGTAATTATAGAAATGTTGTCACACATGTGAGGGATAAAATATAGGCACAAAACATCATGAAGTAAGCAAAGAAGAGAGAAAGATGAAAGGAAACATAAGCAAAGATGAAGAATTTAAGAGACTTGGGGATTTGATATTTTGGGATCATAATTTATCAAAAATATAGATAGATAGATAGATATAATATAATAATATATAGGAACTATTATCAATCCCCTACTATTTCAAATCATGAAGAAGGGTACGTGAAGACAAAATAAAAATAAAAAATTGGGTCAACATGGAAAGGAAGCCTAAATGACCCCAACACTTTGCATCATCCCAAATTTTCAAAAATCAAGGCACAACAAATAGAATAAGTTTACAACACAAAGCACTCCTATATCCAAGCACCTACAAAGGTTACAAGGGTCCTCCAAGAAAAAATAAAAAAAGCACAAGAGAAATATAACACACACAAAATCTAATCTATAGCTAAAGAAGAGGTGTTATCCTAGTCCTCACTAACTAGGAGGTCATTGTTATCCCAATCTAGATCATTATAGGGAGAGGGAAGATGAGCCTAAAAGGACGAGATAGCAAGGGGAGCATGCTCTAAATCTCCTATGATAAGAGCCAAGGAAGAGGGCCCCTTGAGGTATTCTTTGCTCAACTTCTATGAGGTGAATGTCATTGATTTTGTGAAATTTTTTGAGATTCAAGACATCATCCATTGAGTTGAGCATGTATTTGATGGGAGTTTCATGTGTCAAATGGTTGGGAAAAGAAGGAGGAACCTAAGATAAACTACCAACCTCACCAAAAGACTTGGTGGTAGTAAAAAACTCAAGGAAAATTGGGGCATCCTCCATCACTAGGATGACACAAGACAAAGTAGAACTAGCTTCTAAAGAAGATGATTCTCTCTTCCAACCCCCTTTAGGAGTAAGTTCATCCTCCAACGTGTGCTTCATTGAGGGATGTCAGACCCCCATAGAAGAAGCGAAAGGAAAGGAAGAAGAGGAAAATACCATAGTGGACACCAGCAAGGTATTTAGCATATCCATGAGCTTATGAAAAGGTGGTATGTTTATAAGGGACATGAAGAGAGGAGGTTCAACCAAGGGAGTGTTGAACACTTAAACTCTTTTAGGGTGAGGTCCATCAATGCTCATGGTGGAGCTAGAAGAAAGATCAAGGCGTCGAGAAAAAGAGTAGAAGGGATAGAAGAGGATAGAAAAATAGGAGACATTGAAACGAGAGTTGTTGACTCCCCTTCCACCTTTTGTAAAGTATCATGCTTGGTGTCCAGAGCCTTCCTCCAATGCTTATGCATATGTGCAAGGAAATTTATTTGGCTTCAAGAGTTAGAAGTTGAAGCTTCGAGAGGTGTAGTAGGTTCTTGTTATACCATGGGATTGTCCATCACAACCATTTCCAATAGAGGGAGTGACTCCTAGATAGAAACATGAGGAAGAAATGCATGAATAGTGAAAAAAATTGGTAGAGAAGTAGAACCAAGCACCTCACTGGTGGGCCTCTTCCCATTTTCTACCCTAGGGGTAGGAGCAGTAGGAGGCCATAGAGGCTGAGACACAAAGGTGACTCCATGGGGACCCTTCCCCTTACCATATACAATGGGACAAGGATTTGTGGGAAAGACAAGAAGGTCAAACACCCGACTCTTGGCCTTTTTCCAAGAGGGCACCATTAGAATCCCCATGAGACACATGAAGGTAGAGACTGAAAGTGCCATAGTAGGACAAGAGGTAGAAAGTGGAACTATAGAAGAAGAAGAAGGATCCAAAGTGTTACTAGATTTTCCCTTCTCCTTTTATGAGGAAGAAGAAGTCTACTGTTGTGGGGTATGTGCAAGATCATCATGGAAAAAACAAGTCCTTAAGTGGAAAAAAATTAAAAAAAAATAGAGTTAGGAAACTAGACATAAAAATTTGAATAAGTTATCTATATTATTTCAAAAATATGTAAGAATAGAATTTGTAGCAAATTGAATGTAGTTTCTAAACTACTAGGTTTATTTACTTTTAAAATCCATTTGTTGAAAATTTGAATTTCAATGTAGTAGTACTTAAATTTAAGGGAAAAAATTAAGAAGTGGTGTCCACTGGACCAATTCTAATCACAATAAATTATAATTTTTTTATAAGACTTTAGAATAAGTAGAGTGAACTATGTCTTGATGTGATGCATATTTTTTTGTATTTTTTTTTTTCCAAGTAAATAATTAATTATGATTCTTTATTACAACTTTGAAAAAAAACATATAAAAATCCTGTATGTATAACAACCTTTAACTTGGTCAAAACTTCATGAAATTTGGTTTTTTTAAATCCTATAGTATGCAATACATAGAATGTGACACATGTTTTGGATTCAAAAAATGTGATATTGTTTGAAAGCTATAGATGTTTTTCAATCATCCTATCAATCAATACTTTAGTCATAATTAAAATAGAAAATGAATAATAATAATTTATTAAATTCAAAGTAAAGCATAATTTATATTGGTAGAAATCTAAGAATATCCTTTAAAAACCCTTTTCATTTCATCAATTTTTGGTAAAAAAAAGTTGTCAGCTATATACCCTACACATACCCATCATATTGCCACTTTTTGGCCCATCATGATCTTGCACATACCCTGTGCTATAGGGTAGATCATTCTCAACTGCACCTTGTGCCTAGTCTTATACTTAACATAATTTCAATAAAGAAGGTCTATTCTTTAATGAAGTGTACCTACTAGGGTGGGAAAAAATGATCTAGAAAATAACCTACATGCAATACCATTAGTTGATATCCAATGTCATGCATGAAATGCACTACACCTTTGTGAGATAATTTCAAACAATTATCAATAACGAAAGTGACTTCGTTCATGGAAACTAGCCATGGGATGCCTAGATTCACTTTGAACAAGTCAAATTTTGGAATGATGTCAAAGGTAGCATTCACAACCCTAGGTCCTAGCAGGATAGAAAGAGTTATAGAACCCTAAGGGGTGAGAGAGACTATCATGGGTGTGTACTATGGTTGTCATTTTTCAATACTCCTTTGTAGAGAATTTAACAAAAGAGTCTACTCCTAAATAATGTTCATGTGACATGAGGGATCCACAAGGACTCCAGTCATAATGTTTCCATTGATGTGAGTGGGAATATATAGAGGAGAGGGCTTCTTATTCATGGGTAGATCCTATGATGTAAAATTTATATTTGGAAAACTAGTCATAGGTTAAGGGGGAGGAATGTGAGTAAAAAAACCATATTTAAATACTTAGAGGCCTTGATGGAAGTGCCAGAAGGGTCAATGATCAAATTTTCAAAGTGAGATGGAAAAAAGTTTGTATAAATCTTCTATTCACTATTTTTCTTAGTCATAGACTTGTTCATATTTTGATTTTTACCATCATGGTGAATACCATTGTTGTCAATACAATCCTATATCTCATGACACAAGTGCATACAATGTTTGGTATCATACTTGTGGGCATGATGGTATTGGTAGAATGCATTTCCATTGTACCAATTAAGGTAAGGTTCTCTAAGAGGTCAAGGATCTTCAAAGGTTATAACCTTATCCTTTAATATTTTCTTTAGAATAGAAGAAAAAGATTCATAAAACTTTGTGAACTATATGTTGTGCTTGTGGCCTTTATTACTAGACATGATAACTACATTCACAACAATTTTTTATTTTCCTAAAATCCACACAATAGACCTCCCTTCTGAATGAGAGTACTAGGAAGATCCTCCAAACTAAATGACTATCTGCAAATATTCCCATAACTTTGTGCAAAGATGCACAAAAGAAGGATAATTTGTTAAAGAAAACTTATCCTACCAAGGTCTCTATAGGTTGTCAATGAAAACCTTCTACACATCTAAGTTAGGAAGCAAGTAAGAAAGCTATGAAAAGAGTTCTTGATATCAAGCAGTGAAATCATTAATCTTCAAATGCTCTCCCTACTTACATCGGAAGAGGTCCAAAAAGGCCATCTCCGCCCTAATGTTAGCCTATAACTATGAGAGAAACTGATTAACAAGCTGATGGAACTAGAATATGGAGTTTTTGGGCAAGGAAGAGTACTACTCTAGTGTTTTTTCCTTGAGAGATTGAGGAAATAATTTTCCATAAAGGCATCATGGTGAAATAAGTCTATACACAATGTTGAAGGCTGAAATGTGTGTTTGCAAATATCCTTTACGATTGTATTTCTCAAACTTAAAAATCTCCATCCCTTGGGGGATGGAATTATTTAGAGTCACCTCTGGAAAAGGACCATGTAAAAAGAAAGGTTGGAAGATGAGTTGGGTAGAGACTTGGTATAGACTCACCAACTGATTCTACATATGACCCATTTTTTTTAGGAAAACATTTAGAATAGGGTGAGATGATGAAATAGGAATAGTGGAGCTACCACGAAAACAACTCCCAAAACCACCACAGAATCCACTACTATGATTGTCAGACATACCTGACCCACCTATTCCCATTGCACTGGAGATCCCACCATCGAAACCAACATTTCCCACAGGAAATCCATTGAATCCTAGAGGTATTCTACCTACTTTGACAATAGGGGGAAGTTTAGGAGTGGAGACATTGATGAAAGGGCTTTTCTCAACTATGCATACTGTGGTCGTAGGCATCGAGACACTAATCTATCTCTCATGGACATCAAGCACAACTACTCAAGTAGCACCCAACTTAGTGTTTTATGAGGGTACATATGCTTCAGTTAAGTTAGTAAGGCCATGAATAAACTCTATTCCTGTCTGATCCTTGTCTAGCATATATCTTATTTAATTAACAACTCTAACGAATCTAGCCATGTTTCTATCCTTCCCAAAATGGTTCCTGAGATCTAAAGGACTCCTTTCCAAGGAAAGGAGGTGCTGTATGGGAATAGTGATAATGTAATCCTCATTCAGAGGTGGGGCTATAACAAAAATAGGAGTAGGAACATGAGTGGTTTCATCGAAGAAACTTGTCTCAACCCCAAAAACCATCTCTTGAGAAGTGTAACCAGTAGTGACCTTTGATAAACCCATTTTTAAGTTTTGTTGTTACACACTCCTATTAGTGTATCTAGAAGTTGTAGATTGAGTTGTGAAGCTCATAAAGTGTCACAACACACAATACCATAACCTACGTAATGCATGAGAGAAATAATCCTGAGATAAAGAAATAGATATTACAAGGTTCACCAAAATGTAGAGGAGGGGGACCGACTGCTCAAGACCCCAAGTAATGAGGGGGTCTAAAAGAATAGGCTACCCCAATCTACCTCAAGCTAATGAAATTTCTTTAGGAGATTTTAGAGTTTAAGGGCTTAAAGGAATAGCAACTAGGTTGATTTTGTCCTTTAACAAGCCTGAATGTTTTAGGAAGTTAGGTGAGCAAGTTTCCAAAGTACGAACTATAACTTAGGAAGCTCACTACGAAAGGACTACAGTGCAGGACACAGATGATATCATGACTTGCATTTGCATCTTAGTGGGGGCACTGGAATATGTATGGAAAAAAAGCATAAAGTATAGTCAGGAACTAAGGGAGACTTACTGACTACCTAATAGGTTTGGTTTGCTATAATAACAAAAATAGAAAAGAATAAAATGATAGTGTAATGAGAAAAATACTTTAACTAAATCTAACTATGAATTGACAAGAATGAGTGAGGAAAGTGCACCTTCCTACCCATGAGTTGATATGTTCAAGTTATTCATTTGATGAACAACCTATGCACACAAGAATAGGAAAATTTTGGGGTTGTGTTTAGAGGACTATCATAGTCAGTCCCCCACCTTGGTGTTTCCACCTCTAGGGACAACCAATATAGAAATGATTGGAAAAATGTGATAAAGGAAGATATTGAAATAAAAAAACCAAGTAGTATGTTGAACAACAGTATTCCATGATATTAAAATGATAATACAAGATAAAATGAAGATGGAGTAATATCACCTTCAAACTTGTACTTAATGTAACCTCCCTATATAATGTGCTTCTTGGAATGTATTTTATTTATTTTTCTCTTTAGATGACCCTTGACCTCCTCATTGGCACAAGCATACAAAGAGAATGAATTTGTTATGGAATTCCTCTATTTTTATCTTCATTCTACTATTTTTCATAAATCCCTTTTTATATCTTTTAGGGATGATGCAAAGTTTTGGGACATTTAAGTCCCTTCTATGTTGACCCAAACATTTTTATTTGTCTTCATGTGTTGTTCTTGTACTGTAGAAAAAAGTATTTTGTGCTTGATATGGGAATAATTAATGATAAATTGGACTTAATAACACCTTTATCTAGTGTTGTGAGGAATTTTACACACCCACACTAGGTCTTGGACCCTTGCAAACTAAAGAAAATGTATCTATCAATTTCTTGTAAAGGTGTTCTAAAGTGTTGTAAAAAACTTTCACATTTTTCTAGACTTTAATTAAGTATCTAAGTCTCATGAACCTATTTTCCCCTTAATTTAATATTGCAAAATGTATTTAATTGCATTATCAAATAAATCTAGAAGGATTGTAAATTAAACTTAATGATAATATAGTGTTTTAATGTATCTTACACATTCACATTGGATATTGTACCTTTCTAGGCTATATGGACCTTATTTTAATGATGTAAAGTGTATTTAGTCACACTTTCACATTGAACTTTATGTTCTTGGCCTTATCCACCCTTTACATCATCACTAATAGGCCCCTATGACCCCATATTGTCCATCTCAAGGCTTATTTTGATCAAATACCCAACTATATCAACATATAAACGTAATTTATGCATTCCCCAGCATCCTAGCTGGAAAAATAGACCCTGTGGCACCCATTCACCACTTTGGGTGAATGAGTCCCATTTGGGCCATTTTTACTTTTGAGTAGGAAATATTAGGTTTTAAGTTTATTTTTTCTTCATGTCAGCC
>VDFB02086234.1:0-27628 GCA_007258455.2 Sequoia sempervirens
CAAGTTTGAAAGGTCTACATGGAGGGAAAGTAAATCCCTTGAACTTTTCCATAGTGGTTTATGCGGGCCTATGAATCCCCCATCAAAGGGAGGAGCTAGGTACATGATCTTAGCATCATTAAGGATTTTGTAAGGAAAGTTTGGGTCTATTCCTTAAGAAAAAATATGAAGTTCTTAGCAAATTTGAATTTTTTAAAGAATTTATGGAAAATCAAAATGGGAGTAAGATCAAGAGAATAAAAATAGATAATGATAAAGAATATGTCAACAACAAGTTCATTTATCCTTTTGTGAATATCAAGAGAGGAATCACTAATAGATATACTCTTAAGAAAAATGGTGTTATTGAAAGGAAGAATAGAACCCCAGTGGAAATGGAATGGTGCATGCTACAATCCAAGCGTCTTTCTTTGTTTCTTTGGGTTGAGGTTGTTAATACTACATCTCATGTCTTGAATAGATCTCTTACAACTTTCTTGAAAAAAATCACTCCTAATGAAGCATGGAGGGGAAAGAAACCAAATGTTAACTATTTTAGAGTATTTGGATGTGAAGCATTTGTTCACATACCAAATGAGATAAGAGAAAATAAATTTGATAAGAAGAGTGTTAAGTGCATCTTTGTGGGCTATGATGATCAAAGTAAAGGATATAGGTTGTATGATTCGAGTGTGGAGGATGTCTCACAAGTAGGAATGCCAAATTTAATTAAGGGTTTGAGGATATGATACAATCCTCTCCTATTCCACAAGTGGACATAGCTAATGATGAATCTTCTAATGCTTTTGACACTAATAAAATTTCTAAGGCAACTTCTAATATAGTTGAAGAAACTAGTCCTCCTCCAAAGACCAAGAGTCTTCAATAAATTTATCAAAAGAATCAATAGATTTTAATTATGCTCTAATAACGACCATAACGAAGAAAAATGATCCTCGTACATATGATGAGGCTAAAGGAAAACATGAATGGGAACTGTAAGCTATGTAGAATAAATATGACCCTTCAAATGATAAAGAATAAAAATTGGGAAAATTTGGTGGGCTTGTCCAAGGGAAAGAATGTGGTCAATAACAAGTGGTTGTATACGACTATGTTCAATTTAGATGGGAGCATTGAAATACAAGGAAATACTAGTGACCAAGGGTACTCACAAAAAGAGGGAATTGACTACACATAAAATTTGTTCTAGTAGCAAAGATTAGTATTGTTAGGACTATTATAGCATTGACAGCTTATTACAAGTGGCCTTTTCACCAAATGGATGTTAAGAATGTATTTTTGAATAGTGAAATTGATGAAGAAATCTATATGATTCAATCATAGGGATTTGACAATTCAAGACAAAAACACTTAGTTTGCAAGTTAAGGAAGTCTTTGTATGGCTTGAAACAAGCTCCAAGGGCTTGATATGCTAATATTGATGAATATTTCCAAACTCAAGACTTTCATAATAGTCCTCATGATTCAGAATTTTATGTGAAGGAATTTGATGAAGGTGGCATAATAATTATTTGTAAGGAATTATAGGCAGATTAATTACCAATTATATGTAGATAACAGAAATAAAACAGAGGAATTATAACATAGAAACAACAAGATAAGAGAGTTTTAATGTGGCTCACCCAATCTCGAGCTATGTCCACAAACCAGAGTCCTTTTATTATCAATTTCTAGAAAATGCAATGTACAATTAACATGTAGCAATAACTGCAACTTGCAACAACAAATTTAATTTTTTCCACCAGGCTCTATTTTTACCCACGCACAGTGCTACATGTGCCTATTGCAACAACCTACGAATGACTATCACTACCCACATGTTCCACATGACCTATAACAATCCATGCACTCTATAACACCAAAACCACACACCATAATGTAACCAAAACCAAAACATGACTATACAAATTCATGTTCATTGGTTTTCCAATTCGTAGTAGAAAAAACTCTTTGTTTCTAGGTAGTTACAAAATTGTTATTAACTATAATTTGAATAGGAAACTAACAATAAAATTCCCCCTTCCAATTCCCCCATTAATTAATTTGGAGGGAAACATGCATCAAACAAAGTGGGGGAAATTTAAACTTTGAGTCTGATAGGGGCTCCATATATCAACATTATTGTGCTTTGTTTTGATGATCTTATCATCACAGGATATAAAATGAATAAAATAAATGAAATAAAGTTGAAATTACAAGATAATTTTAAGACATGATAGATCTTGGTTTTCTACACTACTTTCTTGGCATCCAAGTATGGAAAAAGATGATATAATTTACCTCTATGAAAACAAGTATGCTTTAGATTTGTTGAGAAATTTTAGAATGGAAGATTATAAAGGTGTATCTACTCCACTTGCTCTAGGATTGAAGTTGAATAAGAATATGGATGGTGAGTATGTTGATCCTACCTTATACAAGAAATTTGTTGTTACTATTTTATACTTAACTCACACTCAAACAGACATTTCTTTTACATTAGATGTGGTTTAATGATTTTTGAGTTCTCCAAAGGTTCCACATTAGATGGAAGCAAAGAGAATATTGAGATATGTACAAGGGACTTTGACTATGGGTTTATTATTCTTCTCTTGGAGATCTATTGATTGTTGGATATTCAATTTTGGATTGGGCAGGTTGTGCAAATGATCAAAAATCAACTACGGGTTATGTTCTCTCTCTTGGTTTGGGTCTTATTTCATAGTTTAGTAAGAAGCAATCTACTATTATTTTATCAACTACTAAGATCAAATATACAACAACAAATGAAGTAGCTAAATAAATAACTTGTCTATGAGCTATACTTTTAGCACTCAAACAACATCAAGTAGGGCCTTCTTTACTTCATTGTGACAATAGAAGTGACATCTTGTTATCCAAGAATTCATTGTTTGACACTTGAACAAAGCATATAGAGTTCTATCACTATTACATCAAGAAACTCATCCAACAACAAGTGATTCATATTCAATATTGTAAGACAGAGGATTGAATAGTTCATATTTTTACCAAGGCTTTATGTGAAACTAAGTTTGTATATCTTAGAAGTCTTTTAGGCTTATATGTGAATTCAAATGAATATTTGATGGTTTCCATTCAGGGGCCAGATTTTTTGAATGTTTGTCATCTATCAGTGAATAAGTGATTATAAATGGGTACCTAACAAAGCTTTAGGTCAAGACCCATATTTTCTCAATTATGGGGGGATATTTAAAGTAATTAGTATAATTAATTTAAGAGGGATGTTAGAATAAATGAATCACACTCACTCTACTGGCATAGACCATTGATAGGGCCTATAGTTTCCTAGACCACTGCCTACAACCAACTCACACCACTTACAACTAGTCCTCATTGATTCATAATTAGCTATCCACCAGCTGTTATGTAGTGTAGCGTATAATGTGTTATGTATTTTTTTTTTTAAATTGAATATGAATGCAGATAGCTAATTTCTTGTATTTGATTCTTTCTCTATTTAGATATATCCAAATAAATGATGTGTAAATGGTGAATGTATAGGAATGTATATAAATAAGGATAGGATAGTTGATGTAAAATAATGTAAGTGGATAGGAGACATTTAATTTTGATCCAAACTTAGTACAAGAGAGTGTGACTTGTCGTTATGTAATTGTATCATCATTTCATCAAAATGGGCCCAAAACAAAATGGAAATTGACTAGTGCTAACTTTAAGAAAACGACTCCTAAAAACAATTCTAAAATTTTGGCAAAGCTTCCCTTTCTAAAAAAAACATTAGTTTTGATTAGTGAATCTTTCCTTTTCATGAAAAAAAATATTAATCTTATTCAAGAATTTATGTATATCACTAGAAGTTTCTAAAACTGAATATGAATCATGGCTAATAATAGGTAAGCACATTAATTACCATGGAAAATCCTTCCTTTTTTAAAAAAAATAAATTCCTACAAAAAAGTAGGGGACCAAGGGCAAAAACCGTCAACAAAGTCAAGGGGTGTTGCCTCTTATAGGGGTCAAGGGAGTAGCATTACATTTTTGGTAAAAATATGGCATTGTGGAACATTTTTGGCCTATTTTGGTGACTTTTTTCTTATATTTTATGCACCTGTTCTATCACATCACTAACCATGTGAGTGAGAGATTGGTGTTGGGATATTAGGTGAGTATGATATTGTGAAGGATTTTGTGCATTGAAGTGTTAGGAGAGGTTTAGGGATAAAAAAAACATTTTCATCCAAACAAAATTTTTTAATCCTTTCATGAAACTCATTGTTTCACATCACCATGCATGTACCCTTTTTCCCACACTTTGAGGTTCATCTTAATCTAACATAAACATTCATTTCAAAGTATATAATTATTCTCAACCATACATAGAATATAAATATTAAATCATTTCAAAATAGTTTTTGCTCCATGCAAAGTAATGGATCATTCTTATATTCTACTTGTTTTGAGAGTGCTCCATAATAACTTGCAAAATATAGAAAAAAAAAAAAGCATAATGAGTAGCTTCTATCACACATGTGAAATAGGTACAAATCACAAGTTACTAAAATTCTCTATGAAAAGTGTAAAGTGGAGAAAGAGAGAGGGGTTACAAAATAAAAATGTATGGATAGTGATATCAAAATACTCTACTTAATTGTGCCAATGTAAAATTGTGCATTTGATACAATCATGTAATATGACTCCATTCTATTATATGAAGATATGATATTTTCTTGATTGTAATAGTGTGGTAGAACTATGCTCATTTGTAGGCATGGAATATGATCAAGTTCTATCTAGTTAAATAGTGATGAGTCTCCATGTAGCATAAATCACTACCTAAATCTCAACAACATGAACATCAGTGATAATTGTTAGAAAATGTGTATTAACCTTGCATCTTAATGTTGAAAACACTACAATACAATTTTTTGGGTATAGAGGTCATCTTTTAGTAAAAAATTTATCAAAATGAATTAGCCAACTAAAGTGGGTTATGAGCATGGACCTCTCCAATATCTTCAATTTTAAAAAAGGGCTAATCAACTTTCAAGATCAAAATTTATGGCACCTACAAATTAGTCCCCCATGTCAAAAACTAAAGAGCATCTATGATACATAAGAGAGTTGTAAGAGGGAGTTACACATGTTGACTAAGAAAAATCACCAACCTATAGCATGCCATTATGACTATCATAAATCATCTTTAAATAGTTTGAATAATACAAATTAGAGTGCCCAAGTTGGGAAGATAATTATGACCATGTTATGACAAATTCTTATAACAAATGTTAGAAATGTGCTATATTTAGTGAGGACTCTTCTTAGGTTTTGGGTGTTGTAATTTGACTAGGCTATATGGGTTTTATTTTAGGTGGTATTACCTCGTGCTTTTTATCCCCATTAGGTGGTTTTATATATTAGTTTCTCTATTTATTGGGTGCTTGGGATGGATCTTGCATAGTGCATTTTGTCTAGGTATTGTTGTGATGTCAATATTACTCTAGATTTGAGTGTTGGTATTGTCCCATGTGAAGGATCTATTGGAACACAATGATCTACTGAGAGGGGGGTGAATTAGTAGATCTTAAAACTTTGGCCTTCAAAAACTTTGTGAAGATTACTTCCTTAACCACTTAATGTGCAGATACTAACATGCAAAGACATAAATAAGCATACACACAAAAGCATCACATAACACCATATATACGTGGAAAACCCAATATGGTAAAAACCATGGTGATAAATGTTGCTTGAGTTTACTGGGTGTGTGCAAGAAGTTGAGTCCACTTTTTGGCCAAAAAGTGGAAGTGTTTTCCCTTATTTTCAAAATTTGACACATTTGACCTTAAAATTTGATGCACTTAGAGATGGAATCTTCAAAAAAGTCACTAATCATAAAATGTAGTACTCGGAGTCTAGTTTCCAAATATGTAATTTATTTCAATACCCAGATTGTAAAAATTGAGTTTCAATAGGAGTTTCTAAAAACCACTATTTAAAAGTCACTTTTTTATACCATACCATGCACGTGTACGACATCCATATTTTGACCTAAATTATCATATTTTTCTAAATCCTTTTGGGAAAAGATTTGTGACTCATTGAAGCTTGTTTTCAATATTTTTTTTGTAATTTTTATTGAATTTCTTTTTTATTAATTTTTTATTAGGCATATTTGTTGTTTTGAAAAAATCGCTAGGTAATTTACACACATAAGATGACCTAAACTTATCATTTTTATTTTTTTATTTTTAAACCGAAAAGAATTGTCCTAAGTTTTACTTTGCAAGTAACTGCTCACCAAAATGTTATGTTATTGATCAAAAAGTTATTAAAATACTAAAAAAGCCTAATAATTCAAGTAATGGACTAGTTTCATTAGAAATTAATTTAAAAATAGAAAAAATAATCAAATTATAAAAAAAAATACATAATTGGAATCTGCACTATCTCATCTATAATGGGTTTTAATTTCGTAAAAAAAATCAACAAAATAGGTCTTCAAACATATGTCCAAAGTCATTATTTTCCTATGACATTAATAGGACCTTCAAGTTGCAGGTCAAACCAAGTCCAAAGCTTAGGTTTGGGTCCCCAAGCCATTTCCTGAACCAAAAAACAAGCCAAAATCCCGCCCAAAAATTCGTAATTTAAAAACGGATCCTATTTCATAAAACCATTTTATGAGTTCATGAAATGGGATCCCCGCTTTGAAATTTTTTCCAGTTTGAGTTTTCAAAACGGTGAACTCCGCTTTGAAAATCCTTTCGAAAATGGAAATTTTTTCGTGGTCAGTTTAAAATAGAAGTGCTTTCAAACGATCCCGGTGGTGTTGAAAATCCCTTTCCATTTTGAAATTGCTTTTGGAAAATTTTCAAAATGGGGATCCCTCGCTTTTGGGAGCCTTAGGCTCTGTGATCCCGAATCTAAATCTGGATCCCGCTTTTGCAAGCCGAATTCATTTTTTTTCCTAAGGCAAAAACAAAAACTTCCATGTTTCGTGGACTCATCTTCTTGCATTTACCCTACTACTCAAATCCAACATCACAATCCAAATCTCTATTACAATGTTTAGGGCTACAATCCAAGGAAGCAACAACTCAAGCTACTTTAGAAAATACAACTTCAAGGATGCCACAACACACTATTTTAGGAGCTACAACTCCAAGGAGACTACAATCCCCTGAACTGAGCTACAACTCAACACACTTGAGGCTACAACCTCTTGCAAAACTTAAAGCTCAAATATGTATATGAATGGTTCTACATAAACCTAAGATGCATCAATACATTCAATACATTGTTTCACTTACTGCAACTCACACTTTGCTACTGAAGCTACACTCTTAACAACACTCACACCTTTACACCTCTCTTCTCTTTCTGCACTGCACACTCTCGTCACCTTGAATGCAAACACCTAGAGGATGTTTTGAGTTACAGTCTAGGACTTCACAAATGCATTCATTATATGTTGCACATCTCTCTCTTTTTCTTGTAGACTTACTACATCACACCACTCTTCTTATCTCTGCAACTTACTCAGAAAGATGTAACTCAATTCATTACTCAATACAACTGCAGGATATTCTCTCTCTTCGTGCTCACTTACTGAAAACATCTAACTTCGACAATATCTTATTGTCTTCTTTGTCCATCAATCTGCAATCTCCACCTCGAGATTCTCACCACCCTTCAAATCTTCTCAAATCATCTACTAGGGTTTCCTTTGCTTGCTAACTTAACCAACAAGCTACTTGTTCATCGAGCTACACGCCATCATCTAACTCATAAAGACATCTGATATGGTTTATCAGATAACACCATACCTCTACATCGAGCCACAACACTTAATTTTGTTACAAAGAATTTTCCTTCATTCATTCTTTGTCAAACCCTAGAATCAGATATGCATTCAATGCATTCTCTTGTTCATTTGATCTAATTTGATCTCGATCACCTGTTAGGCATTCTAGAAACCTTCCTTTTATAACTTCTTCATCAAGCCTCACAACATTTAATTTGGATACAAAGAAATTTCCCAATTTAGCTCTTTGTCGACCTTAGAATCTAATATGCAAATTAAAGTTATTCTCTTGTTAGTATGATCATATTCGATCTTGATCACTTCTACAGTATGTATAACTACCTTGAATATCAAATATTCATTTACATTGGTCACTAGTGTAGTTGGACCAATTAATTCCTTCCCCTATGTCAGTTTTCATTCCAAACCCTCATTCACATTGTTGTAGTAGTTTCAGATCTTTTCTTTTGAATTATGGTTGTCAATCTCTTACCTTCACGACACAAACCTGCATTCTCCATTCATCTCAGCACTTTTAAGACCCAACTGTTGGATAAATAGTCTTCAAATCTCCATCATCGATCTCCACTAATGGACAATCACCATTGGATCAATTGCCCAACAATTTACATTGTAGATCTCCATACACTACTTGCCATACGTAGGGTCCACCAAGACATGCATCCAAAGTCCACTATCCTACGAGCTACAACAATGGGCCCACACAAACTTTGTAGGGCTTGCAGGATGTTTCCATTTGTCATCCACGTCATCACCACACAACTCACAACAATGATGTGAGTTTGTATACTGAGCAATCACAAACCACCTCCTAGTTGCACATCACCATTCACCTTTGTTGCCTTTCTGTCGGGTCCCACCATGACACGTCATCGCCATGTGTCTTCCTTTCATTCACTCTTTGACTGTACACTACCATGCCTTGTACCATCTCACTTGTCACCATATTACGTTGGGTCCCACTCATCGACATTGCATTCTCCCATCTTCATATTGTAGAGACTAGCTTCACAGTCCTGGCGATATCACATTGTCTACTCGATAGAGGATTATCATCGTTGCATCATAGAGACTACCTTAAGAGTCCTACAGATGATAGTATGTCACTCTAGTGAAAACAACAACACCTAATACATCATTCCAATGTGGTTTCCACACACTGTCATCACATGTCACCATCCACTATCACTTTCTACCATGTGTCATCTTGTCATTCGCTTTCTAGTTGTTCCATCGACGCATGTCATCCTTACCTTATCCGGTCCCAAAGTCAACATCACACTCTCCTATCGCCCTATCAAGGAGACCTTCTTCCAGTCTTGGAGGTACCATATTGTCTCACTGATGGGTAGGTCATCGTTGTATCGAAGAGACAATCTTGAAACTCCCTTTGATCTGCATCTCTCTCCGATCAAGCACAAATCAGAATATCGAGGAGACATACAAACTAGTATTGTCGACAACCATCAGTCACACCAATGAAAACCCTTGATGATGTCACCTGTCCACCTCATCGCCATGTCACTGCATCATAATCCATAGCAAGGATGTGGATTACCATTTATCTAATCTCGCCATGCCACATGTTATCTCTGTCATCACTGTCACCCACATCATTATGACTGGGTCCCATACTAAACGCTACCTTCTCATTGCTCCATTGAAGAGACATAGCCAAAGGTCGCATCGATGTCATCTAGTCTCGCCGATAACACTTTCACACTCCTTATCGCTCCATCATTAAGTCACTAAGTCGAGAGGTTATGAAACTCTAGAACCCCATGACAAAAGTTAGAAAAACTTGGAATGGACGGTGAATTAAGAAATATTATAGCTTCTAAATATTTTTTGGGTCGGTAAACATAAGGTGAAGAAATCAGTCATACCTATGACTTCAAATACATAAGTTGTAACTTATGTGAGCTACAACCACCGATACACATTCAACATGTTCAAAATAGAATTTGTTCATGACACCATGACTGTAAACCTATTAGGGTTTATTTGTAAACCCTAGAATCATCCAAGAGCATAATTAAATCCATTCTAAGTGAATCCTTCATTTTCTAGACCTATAGAGCATATCACTGGAATTCTCTCAAAAAACCCATATTGAATCCATAGCCTATTTCCTCTTCTATTGTATGGAAACCTCTTTGCAACTTCATGACAACATTTGTAACAAATTGATCAACTTTATAATATTTGCAAGATATGCACTTTAACATCATCAACCTACCACGTGCACACTTCTAGACTAGGTTCACTTCTCTCACATTCATCCTCTAAGCTTCATAACATTTAAGCACATCACTAATCTATCATCATACCAACATCTCCCTTACATGATCAATTCCACACTCCTTTGACATCAAAGACACTTTTGACATCAATGATAACATCATCACTTGCATGAGAAACTCCATTTCATCTATGATCCTCTTTCATTATGCCAACAAGCTACCTTGCATGATTTTCCCTTTTGACATCAATGGCAACTATATGCCAACAATCTCCCCCTTTATCATTGATGGAAAAAACCTAAATTTATGCTCAAACTGCCAAAGGTCAGATACCAATGATGGATAACATTTGAGCTCTGAATTCTCCCCATTTGACATACCTTCTCCTTTGCTCACACTTATGAGCAACTGCACAACTTTCTCCCCCATGTTCAATTGTTTTGAGCATTTGCACAACTTTCTCCCCCTTTGACATCAATGAAAAAGGGTCACAACTTCTTCCCATTTGTGTCTCAAGTCACCATACTGTTGCAACCTTTATTCCTTCTTAGCAATGGAAAAGGGACTTAGCTCCCCCTTTGACTAATACTAATTGAAGGCAATTTATGCTCTTATACCAATTGTTGCATTTAACCTTTTTACTGCAATGGAAAAACCATATGCTCCAACTGCCCTGTACCAATTAACAATATTTCATGCCAATTGGAGTGCCATTACATGCTCTAATTTGATTAGGTCAAATACCAATTGTAGATATTACGATTCATGCTCTGTACCAACTGAATTATATTCCAGACACCAATTGGTGATAGCATGCCCTGATACCAATTGTGAATGTGTTCACTTTATGCTATGTACCAATTGATATCTTGGACTGCACTATGGGTAAACCCACAAAAGTGGTTTACAATTCGAATGAGGAAGGAAAATTTGTAAAAAATGACCTCATGCCAAAAAAAATCATATTGGGGGTTCGAACGAACCAAAAAAGGGTTCACTCAAACTTGGGTTTGAGCGAACCCATTTAATGCATGCACAGAAAAAAAGCAAACGAAACCCCCTTTTGGGAAGGGGGTTCACTCAAACCTCCAGTTCGAAAGAACCCCTAATTCCCTGATTTTTACCTTCGCACAAAAAAAATCTAAGTGTTTGCACTTTGGAGCTCGGGTTCAAGATGAAAATGGAGAGACTTCACAGACCAAACTGGAATCAGTAGTTCTCGGAATGAGCTATCCAAGAATATAATTTTAATATGTTTTGGTTTTATTATGTATCATTTTTTTTTAGTTTTATTAAACATAGTTTTTCACTAAAAATCAAGCTCTTTGTGCATGTAGAAAAATAGCGATTATCAAAAAAAGATTAAATTTCAATACATATAGAAAAAGTTGCCGCGTTATATGGTCACACTATGTCTAAATTGTAATTGGTTTGACTTTGAAACTTGATTAAAGAAAAAATATTCAATCAAAAACTATCTAACCAAGTGGAAGCACTAGATATCAGAGTTACAAATCTAAATTCGAAAGAATTAGAATTTTTATCCTTCATGGAAAAAAAGTTATGCGTTATATGGTGAGTGTCACTTTTTAAAAATGTTGTTTTCTAAAAAAACTAGTTTTTGAGGGAGATGGAAAAAGTGCAATCGATTCCAAAATTTTGAAAAAAAAAATATTTAGAATCTACAAACAAAATTTCATAAAACTCTAGTTTGCATCATCTTCAAATTCCTCACGGTTTAGCCACTATAGGTGCCCGAAAGTGAAGATTTAGTTAGAAAAACATTATTTCAGTGTCCAATTTGGCCAAAAATTGTAAACCACTATTGTGGGATCACTCCTATATCAAGTATAACACTGATTTGATACCAATAGCAGCTCCCGCTTAGACCTTGCTCCATGCTCTCTTCCTGTATACCCTAGCACGAGCTTCATTTTGGGCTATGTACCAACTAGACTATTCTAAACCAATTTATAGTGGTCCCCTACTACTTTAAAAACGTGTTGTATACAAAATAGTTTCATTTTAGCCATATCTCTTCTTCTTGAACAAGCAAGAATCATTTCTCTTAATAGAGTATCTACCTATTGTTGATATCAATTTATGCAGTGCTCAACTATCCAGTATATGTTGATGTTCCTACTCTATGATGAGCATTTCAAAGAGAAAGAATGTGATCATCAATCTGCAACCATCAAGTCGTAGAAATTTGTAGAACATGTTTTACCTAACTTGATCTCCTTCTTCAATTCCAAGGATCGATGAAATATCAATTTAGCTCCCCCTGGACTCATGCTTTATCACTAAGCATTAGTGATGTGAGGTAGAAGTGGTAACATTGACTGCTGCCTCTTGCTGACCTTTCACTCTCCAGACCTTCTCGAGCTTCATTTCTTTCTTTTTAGCCTTCTTCTCAAGAAAATGTGAACTTTTTTTCACTCTAGGGGATTTATACTTTCTTTCATAATGTGCTATTGGTCTTTAATAATTCAATCTACAATTCTTAGCTATGTGACCAAAATTATTACAATTGTAGCACCTTAAATATTCATATCTACAGTAAGAGAAAAAGAATTTCTATTTACATATTTTGTGCTCCTTCTAGGTGCAACTCTACATTCACAATCCCTATGACCAAATTGATTGCAACTATTACAGTAACCATAAAAACATGGGGAGTAACTGGTGATAGCATTTCTCTAAGCAGGATGAGGAGGTCTTCTTTGATTTGACTTCTTTACATATCTCATCCTTTCGATTTCATTTGTATTAGTTCCCATAATATGCTTCTTCTTTTTTAAGTTTCTAGGAATTGATTTATTCATTTTCATCTTTGTTGCGGTCATCTTCTTCTGATAAGCAAGATTTGAATAATTATTCATTTTCTTGTTTGCAGTAGGTTTATCTTCATCTTCAACTCTCTTCTTATCAACAGCGGGCTTCTTTTCTTCTTTTACTTTCTTTACTTCAATGGTGCCTTTATCTTATTTTCCATTTCCAGAGGAACTTTCTCTAGAGCAACTTGTGCAGGCTTCCTCTTTCTTTGTGCAGCTACTTTCTTCTACTCTAAATCTGTCATATAAGTTTACAGAAGTACTGGTAGAGGAACTCATTCCTTTCTCAAATCCAAGGCCAACCTTCTCTTTAGGTTTTGATGGCTTTTGTAATCTAACCAGTTCATCAAGTATCTCAGAACCACCCTTCAACTTTAGGCCTTTGTCAATCTGCTCCTTATCATTTGCTAATTCTTTTCTCAAGACTGCTATTTTTGCTTCTAATTTTATGCACTCATCTGATTTAGATTGTAGTTCAGATTTAACTACATCTTCTACTCTCTTTGCTTCTTCCACTTGAGTCTTCAAGATGATCATCATTTGATTAGATTCTTCAAGACTTTTGGTCAGCTTATCAATCTCTTCTTGTGCATGCAACTTTTGTTCTTCATTCTCCCTTCTTCAAACCTTTAATCTCATTCAGCTTGCATAGATGATACTTCCTTCTAGGTCAACCTCTACTTCTTCACTAGACCAATCAAGCATTGTACCAAAATCCATGCACAAGGATTCATTCCCATCAATCTCGCAAGAACTTACATGTTCATCATTTGATCCGCCAAAAACGTCTGATAACTTATTTTCTTCTTTTGTGTGTAGATCCTTCTTAACATTCTTTTTACTTCTACATTTTCTCGAGCCTTTCTTATTAGCCATTTTTGTGTTCACTTTGCCAAAATCTACCCAAGCTGATTAAGCTTCTCCTAGGGAACCTAGTGCTCTTATACCAATTGTTGGAACACAATGATCTACTAAGAGGGGGGTGAATTAGTAGATCCTAAAAATTTGGCCTTCAAAAACTTTGCAGATTACTTCCTTAACCACTTAATCTGTAGATACTAACATGTAGAGACATAAATAAGCATACACACAAAAGCATCACATAACACCATATATATGTGGAAAACCCAATATGGGAAAAACCACAGTGAGAAAAATTGATTGGGTCTACTGCTCAAATCCAACCTCACAATCCAAAAATATATTACAATGTTTAGGGCTACAACCCAAGGAAGCAACAACTACCTACTTTAGAAGCTACAACTTCAAGAATGCCACAACACCCTATTTTAGGAGCTACAACTCCAAGAAGACTACAATCCCCTGAACTGAGCTACAACTCGGACACTTGAGGCTACAACCTCTTTCAAAATTTAAAGATCAAATATGCATATGAATGGTTATACATAAACTTGAGATGCATCAATACATTCAGTACATAGTTGCACTTAATGCAATTCACACTATGTTGTTGAAGTTGCACTCTTAGCAACACACACCTCTACACCTCTCTTCTCTTTCTGCACTGCACACTTTCTTCACCTTGAATGCAAACACCTAAAGGATGTTATGTGTTATTGTCTAGGACTTCACGAATGCATTCATTGTCTACTGCACTTCTCTCTTTTTCTTGTAGACGTATTGCATCAAACCACTCTGCCTATCTCTGCAGCATACTCAACAAGATGTAACTCAATTCAATACTCAATACAACTGTAGGTTGTTCTCTCTCTTCGTGTTCACTGACTACAGACATCTCACTTTGACAATATCTTATTGTCTTCTTTCTCCACTGACCTACAATTTCTACCTCAAGATTATCACCACTGTTTAGATCTTCTCAAATCATCTACTAGGGTTTCCTTCGCTTGCTAGCTTCACTAGCAAGCTACCTATTCATCAAGCTACAAGACATCATCCATCTAATAAATTCATCTGATAAGGTTTATCAAATATCACCATACCTCTGCATCGAGCCACACAACATTTAATTATGTTACAAAGAATTTTCATTCATTTATTCTTTGTTAAACCATAGAATCATATATGCATTCAATTCATTCTCCTATTCATTTGATCTGATTTGATCTTGATCATCTATATTACACAACTTCTGACCAAGGATAATTATACACAATTATTTCAAAGTAATACAAGCATAGAGAAAAGTTCTTGAACATACCTAAGAAATAAGTTTGAAATTCTTTAACTGTTGGGGAAAAATGTTGATTATAGGATCTTTGGATTAGCAAAGGCATATTTTTTCTTTAGATGTTAGTTAATACGTGAAGGAAATTAAGAGTATCAACTAAACTTTATTGTTTCAAAGATCAAATTTTTACATTAACGGTGACAAATATTAATTTTTAAAAGCTCATTAGCATGTCCTTCATAATTTATATACAAGTTGTCAATTTAACAATTTTGAACTTGGACTATGATCAATGGCTGATATCATCAATATTTAAATTCAATAGTTTAAATGATCTAAAAATGGTAAATTAATCACCAATTTGGTCCATCAATTTATAGATGTTGATCAAAGCATGACAAATGACACCATTTTATTTATTTGATGGGAAAATCAACAACTTTGAGAGACCAATAAGCCATGCAAGAGGCCTAGGGAACCATCTACCAATCTATAGAATTTTATTAGATTGAGATAGGTATAAAGATTTAATACTTAATTTTTATATTCTAGATTGATGTTTGAGAATTTATAAATGCAACTAGAAAGTGCCAAGTGGATTGAAAAATATAATCATAGAGAAGCTATCATGAAACTATATTTTATGAATATGTCAATGGAACTACCACAAATAACAATAGTGGATGCCAAGTGGCATCCTTGCATGAAGCTCACACAAGGAAAACTTATAATCCATAGAATTCATCATAACTTATTTCAAGTGTCTTTATTTATCAATACTTTGTCAATTTTTATTCAACTTGTTAAATTTTATTCATAATCAACAATCAATAACTCTTGTCCTTCATATTTTTATCTTTAAAAGATTCATATATAATTAAAGTGTATTTCATTTAATCTATCAATCAAGAGAAAATTATTAAAGCATTAAACATGGTACCATCCATTGCATTTAACTCAATGTATTAATATCTTCAAAATATTGGTAAACAATTATAGGGAACCACTAATTGGTCTATAAATATATAGAATCCACTTAGATGACAAATTGTTAAGTGTCAAAATCAACCATATATTGTGGGAATGAAATCAATTGACATATGGCATTGATAATTTAAGTATCCAAAGAATATCTTCAAAATATTGGTAAATAATTAATTGGTCTATAAATATATAGAAGCCACTTAGATGAAAAATTGTTAAGTGTCATAATCACTTGATCTTTTGAACAAATTGTTAAGTGTCAATTAATCAACATATTACATTGTTAGTTTTTTCCTACCTTTTGATGAACTTCAACAATTCATTAAGAAATATGAGTTAATTTTATTTTTCTATGAAGGACAACCTTTATGTCTTTTGGAGGGTATCTATCTTTCAACTAGGCAAGTCAAGTTTATTTATGGTAATTCAATATCTATCTTTTGTATACATTTAGATTAACTACCTTATCAACTCACTTTTTGGAGGTTTCTAAATTTAGTTTATGGAAAAATGTATGTTTCATCTTAGGCATTTGGGTTCTTTGTACGCTGAAAGATCTTTTCATTTTTTGGTGTTGTGAGGTTCCATTTTATTTTTGGCTTTTCTTTAAGCAAAGATTCCACCTATTTAAGCATCTGAGCCACAATTAATATGTGAAAATTTGTTTTTGATTTAGAACAACATTATGATTGGCATCTTGAAGAGGTGAATTTTTCTCTTTTGGGAGCATATAGTAGCTCTCTTTCTTTTGTTAGTACATGCCTCATGATTTCCCAGTGGATTTATTTGGATATGCAATGGTTTATTTGTAGCATGTGAGTTGTGAGTTTAGATAACAACTATGATGATTGTGGATATTTCTCACTAAATTTTTTTATTCTTCTACAAAAAATAATTGGTCAGTGTTTTTAGAAGTTGTTACTTTGATTTAGCAACTTTTTTTGGTGGCTCTTTTAGTTCCTGGTTCTTTGTGTGACTAGACTCAAACATTTCTTCATTTAAAGTTAGTTACAAACAAAAGGTGACTAACTTGAACCCTCATAATTATGATGCAATTATCAAGTAAAAGGATGAACCTAACCTTGTGTCCTAAATCTTCTCTTTTTATTCACTCTCTTGTTTATCTATTCTTCTTCTTCATTGCAATAAACCTGAGTCCTTTTCTAAAATATTTTTTTTTATATTTATAAAAAAAGATAATGATTAGGATTCAAAATATATCATAATTAAGTAACTACGAGTGATAATTGATCATTCTATAAATTCATTCATGTATCTTTCACTAAATTTAGATAACAAATATGATGATTGTGGACATTTTTAACTAAAAAAAAAAATTATTCTTCTAAAAAAAATGATTGGTCAGTGTTTTTAGAAGTTGTTACTTTGATTTAGCAACTTTTTTTGGTGGCTCTTTTAGTTCTTGGTGCTTTGTGTGACTAGACTCAAACATTTCTTCATTTAAAGTTAGTTACAAACAAAAGGTGACTAACTTGAACCCTCATAATTATGATGCAATTATCAAGCAAGAGGATGAACCTAACCTTGTGTCCTTAATCTTCTCTTTTTATTCGTTGTCTTGTTTATCTATTCTTCTACTTCATTGCAACAGACCTAGATCCTTTTTTTAAATATTTTTTTATATTTATAAAAAAAGATAATGATTAATGATTCAAAATATATCTTAATTGAGTAACTACTCAATTAACTACGAGTGATAATTCATCATTCTATAAATTCATTCATATATCCTTCACATTCATTAATTAATTTTCCTTCTCAAAATTTGATGAATGGTGCATTCCTGTATTAAATGGTGCGAGGCCAGTTCTTAATATAGCCTGTTTCTGCTGCTGCCCAAGTGGAGTAGTAATATATTTTAAAAAACAATACAATGCCACATGATTAATCACATGAGCAACTGGATATGTTCTAAGCTCTGATTCCAGAAACAGTTGTTTTCCCCAGATATGATAAATTATTACCTATTAGGATAACGATCAGTATCACCCACTTTCTTCTCTATTTTGAATTGACTGGGAGTCATCCCAGAACCGACAGAGGACGCTTATGCGTTTGGTCAAAGAACAAACGGCAAGAATAAAATTGTTTTATTGTCTGTCTCGTAATGTAGCAATCCAACTCAAGCTTCCTTGGAAAGGTTTTGAGTCAATCCATTCCCAACTATATTTTACTATTTTAGGATGGATTGAAGTACAATACAAAATCTATGCAGAATCCGTGAAGCCACTTGAACTTTTGCACGTGGAACAAGTTTAATTAGTTCAGTCGATTTGTTTGGTGTCTAGTTCTGTTCGAGCTAATAAACAAAACTACAAAAAGTAGACTGTAGGTAGAAAGAAGTTTAAGCGTCGGTCAACAGGAAGCACAAATGATGGTCTCACGTTCCAAACGTGGATATTGTTCTGTGCTTGTCCGAAACAACAGAGATAAAATAAATAAAAGCTCGACGGCGGAGCCTGGAGGGGAATAGGATGGTAAAATAACCTGCTAAATCCTATTTATACCATTCCCTGTTGTGTCAAATTCGTATCCATTTCTTCTTCTCATCAACTAAATTTTTGGACGCCAGCATGTCGCCGCGGTCAGCTTCCTTCCTTGTGCTCTTGGCTTTAATCTCTGCTTCATTTTGGGAGCGAGCAACGGCACTTACCCGGCCAAGTGGTCTTGTGTTGCAAGTCACTCGGGACTCTGAAACTCTGCAATATATAACTGGAATTGAGCAAAGCACGCCACTGCAGAAGAAACGTGTGGTGGTAGATATCGGCGGAGATCAGCTTTGGGTGCAATGCGGAGGGGGCTCCTACAACTCCTCCACCTTCCGACCCACTCGCTGTCGCTCAGCGGTTTGCTCAGCAGCAGGATCTGTCGGTTGTGGCGATTGCTATGCGACTCGTGAACCCGGATGCAATAATAACACATGCGGCATAAGCGTTTTCAACACCGTCACACTAACTGGTATAGGAGGTCAGTTGGGGCAGGATGTGGTGGCCCTCTCTTCCACCGATGGGAAAAACCCAGGCCCGAAAATCACAGTGCCCCTCTTCACCTTCTCCTGTACTCAATCCTTCCTTCTAGAAGGACTTGCCCGCGGAGTCGCTGGTATGGCAGGACTGGGAAGACCTCGCGTGGCTCTGCCCTCTCAGTTGTCCGCCGCTTTCAGTTTCCCTCACAAATTCGCCATTTGTCTCCCGGCAGCCGCTGAGCCGGGTGCCGTCTTCTTTGGCAAGGTGCCCTACGTCTTTCTTCCCGGAATAGATGTTTCTCAGCGCCTCACCTATACTCCTCTGCTCAACAACCCCAAGCTTTTTCCAGACCGGTATTTTATTCCTGTGAATGGCATCCGAGTGGTGAAAAGAATGTCGCCATCGACCCCGCCAAATTAAAGATCGACAGTCGGGGCATTGGCGGCACGGAACTGAGCACCGCGGTTCCTTACACCACTGTTGCGAGATCTGTTTACAGAGTGATCCGTGACGCTTTTGTGAAAGAAGCAGAGGCGATTAACATCTCCCGTGTGGCTGCTGTGAAACCATTTGATGCATGCTTCGATGCCACGACTGTGTTGTCGACCAGAGTTGGCCCAGCTGTACCACCAATCGACCTTGTGTTACACAACAGTAAGACGATCTGGAGAATCATGGGAGCGAATTCCATGGTGCGGGTGAGCGAGGGAGCTTTGTGTCTTGGATTCGTAGATGGAGGGAAGGACGAGAATAGCCTTATCACAATAAAAATTGGAGGGCATCAGATGCAAGATAATCTCTTGCAGTTCGATTTGGCCACTTCTCGGCTTGGATTCTCCTCCACATTGCTCGGCGTGCGGACCACATGCTCAACTTTAATTTCACTTCCATCGCTTGAAAACTACATAGCTTCTGGTTTCCAAAACATTTTAGCATTACAGATTTTGTTTCTTTTAATAAATAAATGCGCCTGCATGTTGGTTGTTTAAGTTGGGACGGAGACCTGTCTTCGACGGCGCAGTGCCTCCGATACCCTGTAACTTCCCTGCAACTTTCAATCTACTTGCTTTTGGAATTTTTTTAATGTGTTTTTAAATGATTATACATTTCTTGACCTAGGTCAAGACCAAGACAACTTCCTTTGTATTAGTTGTTATTTGTTAACTTGAATGTGAAATGTGTAGCTTATTGTATAAAAGGATAAATCATTATTCACTTTTAGCATTCAAGATTTGAAGTATATCTAACTTTAATCATCATTATCAATTAGAGAACATCAAAGTATATCATTGCATCATCAATTGGCAGCAACATATTAACAACAAACTAGACACACTACACAATTGCCTAGCATGTCTTTAAATGTTTGTTCAAACTATTAAATTGGATCAAAAGGTTTGTCTAAGGAAAATGTCCTTAGATAATGACCTCCGAAAGATATCCAAAGATATTCATAGATACCACTTAGTCTAAATAGCAAGCTCAAGCAATTTTAAGTCATAAACATACAAATCATTTTTTCAATACAAGATCATTTCTACAAATATAAGACTCAATCCATAGATTAGAGGATCAATTTTACAATCATAAAATTTAACCAAAATAGAAAATAAATCTTCCCACGCTACATCAAAACATTGCAATTCTATATTTAATTATGAATATCATCTAAAATTATTTAATAGTATTCTATTGTCACACAAAACTTTTAAAAAATTAATGTTGTTTTAAACAGCAAACTTATATTTAATTACTGTCTAAATTTTTTCTTTTAAGCACTGATTTTCCTTAAATTACATAACTATATCAATTCCCAATAAGAAAGCATTTACATCCGCATGAAGGTAATACACACACGCATGAAATACTAAGTTCCCATTCAAACTGGCGAATTAAGCTTGGAATTGATTTATTTGGATGAAAGAGGAAACTGTTAAGGCGTGTGAATGTCAAGCGAAGACGAAGTTGGAGCAGGCAGTGTTGGAGGCGAGCAACGAGGAGCTGAAAAAGAGCTTAAACTCTATCAAATCGAACTGCAGCAGGTTGTCCTGCAACTGATGACTTCCTACCACAATCGATGCGGCGGGGTATTTCCCTGCGTCTACGAAAGCCAGACAAATCACACCGTCCTCTACTTCCACCATGGAATTGGCCCCATAAATCCTCCAAAATACATACTTATTGTCCAGAACCAGATCGATCACGGGCACAGCCGGTCCAGTTTTAGTGGAGCCCACTGTTGTGGCATCAAAGCAGGCATCAAAAGGCTTTACAGACTCCACACGAGAGATGCCCATGTCCTCTGCTTCCCTAACAAAGCCATCACGGATGGCGGTGTAGATGGGCGTTGCAGCTTGCGTGTATGCCACCACTGTGCTCATCTTAGTTCCGCCGCTGCCCTGCAGATTCAACCTCAGTTGCTCTGGATCGATGGCCAATCTCTTCCCATTGATCTCGATGCTATTGACATTAAGGTAATATTCTCTGGGGTACCTGGGCGTGCGGAGGAAGGTGTAGTTAAGTTTGATGTATGGGAATTCCTTGTCCGCGCCGCGGAGGTAAGGCGAGCTGCCGAAGAAGACGGCTCCGGGAGCGTCGCCGGCGGGCAGGCAAAGCCCGAATTTCTTATCTAATTCGAGAGCCACAGTGAGCTGAAAAGGCAAAGCCAGCCGCCCCCAATTCAGTCCCGCCATTCCCACCGTCCTCTCTGCCAGGCCGTGCAGCAAACTGGACGGAGCGCAGGCAAAAGCGAACTCAGGAACGACAATTTTGGAAGCCACTGATGCTCTGTTTCCATCACTGGGATACAAGGCAACTGTATCTTGAGAGAGCTCTGCATTAAAGATCTCTGTCCTGGTCACTCCATTATATGCCTCTTCCTTGCAAGTATTGTTTCTGCAAGATTTTGTTCCCGGGGGGATGGTGGAGCAGTCTCCGCAGCCAAAGAGGGCAGATCCAGAGGCCGTGCACAGAGGAGTGTGACAGGGAATGAAAAGATAGGTGGAGGATTGGTAGGCCTCAGTTTTGCAGTGAAGCCACAGGAAGTCTCCCGCCAGATCCACCACCACTCTGTCTTTCCGCAGGGGAGTCTTGTGCTCGATTTCCATTACATATTGGAGAGTTGTGGAATCCTTTGACAGCGGAGCAGCCACTGTAATTATCTGGCTTCCACCGCTTGGTATTGAGTAGACCCAGTATAGAAAGAAAAGGAAGGGCGCGGCAAGGTAAGTCATGGTGGATTGAGAAGGTGCAGAGCTACATTATGAGAATCACCATATCCAACCAGTTGTAATAAACACATTGAAAATATACTGTAACCCATTGATGACAATCATATAACCAAAGAGTGCATTATATCTTATCTAAAACTAGTGCAGATCTCTAGTGGCACACTGAATAGCTAAGTAATTTAAAAATAGATTACCTGTTTCGTTTTCATTGCAATCTTCCCACTCAGGGGAAAACGTGTAAGAAACATACAGAGTTGAAGACACGTCATACCCCAACTCCTCCTTGATGAGTGTAATGGTGGAAAAATGTCGCGGGGAAACCGACCTGTAAATTGCCAAGCAAAAGTAGGAAAAAGGGCCGGATATATGGGAGTGCTGCATTGTCTCATTTTAGTACAATATATTATATTAATTAATCTATTTTAAAAAAATATTAACTTTGAATTATTTTATTTTAGTTTAAAATTATATAAAATACATAAAAATTTATTTAAGAATTATTTTATTTTATTTTATTTTAGTTTGTATTATAAAATTAATAATATCTTATATAACTTTTAACTATACTTTTTATTTTTATGTTTTATATTATTTTTAAAATGTATTAAATATTATATTATATATTTCTGTATTTACAAAAATTAATAAATATTTTAAAACTTTGATACTTTATATTAAATAATAAATTTCTTTAGTATATATTTTATTATATAACTTAATATATACACAATATAGTTATATTTATATTCATTTTATAATCAATAATTTATTATAAATGTTAATATTAATATAGTAATTATATTATTAATAGGATTGAATTTACAATTATCATATTTAAAAATTTATATTAGAAAATGATTTTATAATCACAATAGTTAACAACAATTAATTTTAAATAAATAAATAAATAATTCTAAAATATTCTAAATACTTGCACTAATATTAATGCATCTAACAAACTTCATTTAATATTTGATCATATAAGAGAAAATGTTTAGAATACCCAAGTTTACCTTTTTACATACAATTTCATAAATAAACTTCATCACCTCCAAGACTCTAAGTGGAGGGGATTAAAAGTCATAAGTCCCATATTTTCCACCATATTGTCTATACAAATATCAAAATGCGCATTTGACTATATTTATTAATTAATGAAAATTATACTACAACATATTTTAATTTTCAGTTAATTAATATGAATCCTATGTTTGGATAGATATTACCATTTTTCACGAGTATTTCATAGGTGATAAGTAAATAAGTATAGATGTGATGTTAATATGAACAACATTGCCTCACATAGGGGATAATGAAATAAAAGTGTTAGACTTTATACTTTGTCATATGTTATACAATTTGTATATAAATTTGGCAAAAAAATATTTATTTTAAACAAAAAATTGAATATATAAGATTGATGTGTATAATAAATAATAGTCACTTAAGCAATATTGGTTACGATAGTATTTTCCAAAGGCAGGTATTAATAAGAAGATAGGTACCACTTAGTTTTACGAATAATGATTCAAGATAAAATCTAATGTTGTGTAGAATTCAATTTTTAGGTACAAAAATTTAGTACTTTAACAACAAATTAAATGTTTTGGGTTGCGCACAATCCTATAAATCTATATGGGTCAAATTTAAGTGGACCTGAGGATTGAACTCAGACATTGTCAAAATATGCTAATGTGTAGAAATGATTTGTGGCACACAAGAATGATTTGTTAGAAAATTATAGCCAATATTTCTTCTCCTTCACCTTGTTTTGTGTATAATTTTTTCATAGTGTTGACAAACACCTTAGAGGAGATTATCAAATCACTAAGGTCAAGTTCCTAAATCAACCCCCCATTAAAGGTTAATTTTACTATTTTCAGCAAATAATTGAAGACAACACACATAATTATTATAGATAGCCTAGCATGATTATGATGTACACTATGATTATTATGTATACTAAGATTTTTGTCCCTTAGAAATAAAATATGCTCTAGTAATTTTCTTCTTGTTCCAACATATATCTTTTTACATTTTAATTACACAAAAAAAATGTCATTAAATACTAAGGCATAACAATAGTTTACAAAAACATGTGCTAAGTCAGCTCACAATAATTGGATAAAAAGGGTCAGAACTCAAGAATTTAAAATTGAATATTCTAATTTTGGGGTCAATTCCAAGCTATTTAGGATTGGCTTGGGATATAAAAGTGCTAAGTTTGAGGCAAGGATCAAATGTGTGGCTATTGTTAGAATAAATTAAGCATACTCACTCTATTGGCACAAACAATCAATAGGGCCTATAATCGCCTACACCACCGCTTACATCTAGCTCATGCCACCTACAATCACTTCTCATTGATTCACAATTAATTCTCTACCAACTGCTATGTAATGTAGCCTGTAATGTGTTATGCATTCTTTTTATAAATTTTTCATATAAATGTAAATAGCTAAGTGCTTTGTTTTGTAGCCAATCCTCTTTGATTATTTCTCTATTTATTTTATATGGTATCAAAGCTTAGGTGAAAATATTGGTGAGTGCCAACCTGCAAGAGAATTCTTTTAGTTTGATTGCAAGTTGTATACTGGCAATTGTGTAAGGGTGAGAATCCAAACTATCTTCACCCTCCCACGGTAGCACTATAAGCATTAATGTTATGTGAAGCTATGTGAGTTGTGAGTTGTTAGTTGCATGGGCTATTAGGTTGTGTAATTTTTCGGTGATCTATTGTTTGTTTTACTCTTCTGTTTTTGAAGAGAAACTTCACAAAAAATCTGGTAAGATTTGGTTTGCATGGAAAGAGATCAATGATGTTTCTATATTCTTTTAGAGTGGTAGGCAAGCATCGATTCTCAAAGCTACAACTATTATTTTCTTCCATTCTGGTTTCTCTTCTCAGTTAAAAGAAATAAGATATGGTGAAATCCAAGCATATCATTTCTCTACAACGAGATTCTAATTCTCGGGACCATATTGAGCTATGAGCTCCTACATCTTGGTATCCTTGATGGGCCTCCATTTCCATCATGCACATAACTTGGACTTCCCACAAGATTCTAGTACTCTGGCATTAGATTCATCCATCTCATCGCTCTCCTCGTCCATCTTATCACTCTCCTTGTAGTTGGTGCAATACTCCTTGAGCAAGGTGTGTGTTCACATAGTGTGATATGTTGGAAAATGGGGAATATTTGATAATTTTGGTTGAAGTTAAATATTTTGATGAAAACCTCTTTCATATTTGTAAGCCATAAAATTTTCAAGTCCTTGTTTATTTGGTTCATAAAAAGGCCAACATCAAAACACAATAACACAAAATTTTATTATGTGTGTTGGTAGAGGCTTCATTTTAAGCCTATATGTGTTTGTGTGTTTGGGGAGTTTTCTATGAAAATTGGAAATGTGAGATGGAATTTATTGTACAAATGAAAGGTTTATGAGAGCTAGAAATAGAAGACAAACCTACAGATGAAAGCAAGCATGAAAAATGGAATAAAATAGATATGAATGCACGAGCTACCATTTTATGAAAAATTAGTCCAGGCATAAGGTCTCATGTTCAATATCTAAAAATAACAAATAAAATATGGGAAACTTTGCAAACAATGTATGAAATAAAGTTAGCAAATTAAAAGTGATGGACATCAAAAAGAAGTTAGCCTATTTGAAAATGAAGGGAGGAGATAGCATAAATGATCATGTTATAAAATTGAAAATTTTAAGAAATCAACTTGTAATTGTGTGATAGAAATATGTGTATCAAAATAAGATAAACAAATCACACAAAATGAAATATTAAACTAAAGAAAGCAAGATAATTGAATTCAAAGAAAACAAACAGAGCTTCTTCAGAACCATTCCATTTTTCTCTATCTCCAGGGATTTGTTTGAAGTTGTTGCTATCAGATTGTGTAAGCAAAGCTTCTCAGAATGGCAACCTGCAAAACGAGTGTGCAAAAAGGAAAGTACTTCTCTATGCTATATGCTGATGGAGTGAAATGTTGATACGGATATGCACAAGGGTTGTAGATTATGCACAGGGGCTGCAGATTATGGATGCTATGATATGAAGTGGATATGCCATGATGTGGAATACTGCTATGCTATGCTATGATGCTAGAATGCTTTTGAATGCTAAAATACTATGCTACTACAAATTGGCTATAGTTTTCCTATATGCAAGCTTCTATATGATTTCAAAGACCTGACAGTCCTTTTTATAGCTTTTTGCAGGCAGGAGCCTGGCTGGCAAAGATCAATGGCTATGAGATTGTCTGGTAGATTTGAATGGTGAGAGATGGAGAAGTTGAGAGGAAGATGGAGAATGTTGGGAGGTTGGAGAAAATAATGGAGCTTTGTCTTCAACCCACGAGAACAAGCTTGCATAGGAACAGAGAAATTAATTTTCTGTTTTGAAAGTTTGTTTCACGGTTGTTGAAGATAATGCAATATTAAATAAATAAATTTATTTAATTTCATGTGAGTTTGATTTTTTATTTAAGGACTATAGAAAATTTAATTAAATATTAGAAATATTTAATTGTGAATAAACTTTAGAAGAATTTAATCAAATATTTGAAATATGGAAATGTGAATGGACTTTAAAAGAATTAATTAAATATTTAGAATATTTAATTGTGAGTGCACTTTAGAAGAATTAATTAAATATTTAGAATATTTAATTGTGAATGAAATTTAGAGGATAAGAATATTTAATCTTTATTTGAATAAAATATTCAAGCCAAGATTAAATGATAATTAATATAAATAAATCGTAATGTTTATTTAATTAATTAAGAAATGGATAAGAAAAGTGATTAAATAAACTTATTTATTTAATCGAAATGAAAGAATGAATAATATAAATAAATTATTTAGATTTATTTATACATAGATCGAATTCAGAGTTTTAATTAAATATTAAAAATATTTAATTAATTACCAGACTATTGTGATGTGACTATTTTTAGGTGTATACATTTTGCCCCTCTTTGAAGTGATGTGTTTTACGTATTGCTTCAAAGAATTTTGAAATTTACCCTAGAAATTTGCCCCAGATGCTGATTGTCGAATGTTGATAGGTGTATGCCCCCTCGAACGATGAATCAATAAGATTTTGATTTTTGTGAAAATTTTTGAATTTTTAGATTTTTTGAAATTTTTTATTTTTATGATTTTGAAGATGTCGATTCATCGTTTGAAAATTATGATATGAAGAAAATGACTTGAAAAGATGTGAGATGAAAAATTGATGACTAAATTGCCCCTACTGTGATAAAATGTGATAAAAATACCACAATTTTGCTTTTAAATAGGTTAAAAATGTCATTTTCCATTTTAACCTAGTAAAAATTGTAAATTTTGAGCTATGGAGTGAGA
>VDFB02086235.1:0-17774 GCA_007258455.2 Sequoia sempervirens
CTTATCTTCCTCTTCTTGCTATAAAAAATGGAAAAATCTTGTTTTTAGGTTTCTTCTATTTTCTCTTCAGTTTCATCTATCTTCAACCATTTGATCTTTCAAGAATTATCATAGCCATTGATCATATCAGCCAATCAGAAGCTTTTGAAAACTCTATAAATACAACCTCTCACAATTCATTTAGGGGGTTGATTCTTTAGTATCCTCACTCTGTCAAAATTATTCTTCAAATATTCTATCTTTCATCCATCATTCTCCTTCAAACCTTTATCACATTGTTATGCTGCAGAATTGAGCAATCAACATTCCTCCATTATCAACCTTCAAAATCTTGCATTCTTAGTATAGTATGCATTTCATTTATATCTCATTCTTCAGTAGCCTACTTCATTGAGCTTGGCATTCCAGATTTGAGAGCAACTTGAGCAAAGACGAAACGCTGGAGATAGAGGGTACAAGATTATTCTCAAGAAACCGCCCACAATGTACTTGCTTATTTATGTTTTTCTTTTGGTTTTGATTTAATGTTTTTATTGATTGTGTTGTTATTGGATTTAAATTGATCATATTTTCATACACACACTATCTTTTTCTAACACTTCTCATAACACCTTCCTTTTTCAGGCAGTCTGATCACCTTGGTGTGGCAGGTTTCTCCTTTTGAATTTCTTTCTTTTTCTGTTATGTTTTAGGTGTGGATGTACTACCTCTTCTTTTCTTGGACCTAGGTGGTTTGGAGGAAGATGAGATTTCTTCTATTGCAGGTATCCTAGATTCTGGCACATTTTTCTCCTTAGGCTCACCTTGGCTATGGGTAGATGAATCCATAGGTGTAATAGGAGGAATTCCTCTTGTAGGTGCAACTTGTGGTTCTAGGTTTTTAGGTACTGTAGGTGCCTCAAGTAGACTGTTAATATCTTGAAATTTCACAAAGTCTTCCCAAGATACCTGTGGATATTGGATCCTAAGGCACCTTTTTACTAATAGGGCTATTAAACAGTGATGTGATATAGTTGTATCACTCTATTTTCTCTGGTATTCAGATGCCATCCTTTTTAGCATATTGTAGATGTAATTGGGCACATTAACTAGTCTATTATGGCAAAGATGACTCAGTAATTTGAAATGTACAATATATAGAATATTTTTTCTACCATCACAAGTAAGGTATCTAATAACATAAGAAGCACAATTGGCCCAAACCCATGGAAGTGAAAGTATTTTTGTACTTTTGGATGATGAATCTAGGTTTTCTCCTTTCTTACACAATTCTTCTCTTGCAGCCACTGCATCTGCTCAAGTTGGAAATTCAGCTCCAGTCCTAGGCAAACCAGATATTTTTGCAATTGCTCCTTTTGATGCATCTACTGACAACCCTTTTTCCATGGCTTCGTCATGTTGTAATGTAGCTAGAAATCTCCTTGTTATGTCATTATCAAACTCTATCAACTTTCAAAAGTAATCCAACCAACCAACCCTTGTGAAGATAGGCAATACCAATGCATCTTCTAATATCTGTTTGTGTGTTGATGGCTCCCTTCTAATAATGTCACCTCCCATTGGTGAATCACTTTATCTCCACTCAATGTTCTAACCTTAGAAATTCAGCTTAATTTCAACTTCACCACCCTCAAACCCTTCTCTTACTCTACTATTTTTACATGCACTCTTCACTACAACTACAACTATTTCATACCCTTCCCCTCTTTATCAACTTAATTCAACTTAAAATTGGGCTCAACTTAGCTCAGAATCAAAAGATTTAGGGAATTTTCGATTGAAATTAACTATGAAAAGTAGGTGCAATTTAGGATAAAAAGGGTTTGTATGTCATGTCTATTGTTTTTGCATTTGGCTTTAGGTGGCAAAAAATGAAAAAAATCGCTGATGTACTACCCTCACTCAAACTTAAGGTTTGAAGTGACCTCACTTCAACTCATGATAGGTGAAGGTATGATTATAGAATATGTAAATAAATATAATGAATAGATTGCATGATTAATTTAATGTAAATACATAATGAAAGCTTTTGGAAATCCATGATACTTATGGTAATGTACGTTGCGTACCTATCAGAGGTGATTAACTAAATGCCACACATATGAATCTAAATAAAATGTATATGTGGGATGAATTGATGTGACAAGAAATAGTTACAGGTGAATGCATGACAAGGTGGCAGGTGAAATGAAATGAAATGGAATGGATGGATGATGAGTAGTGATGTGACAGTTCAAATGTTTGAAACTTGAATTGGCAACATGAAATAAGATGAGCATGTTGTTTGTACTTATTATGATAAGACTAATGTTGTATGTGTGAGAAAAATGAGATGAAAAGGTGTGAACTGTAATTAATGTGGCACTAATTTTTTAAATTTCTTGACAAGAAGTGCTATAGGTACCTTCATCATCAAGTCTCATCTAAATTGTGATAGGTTTTTTTCTACATGTCCCTACTGCAACAGGGCTCTTATTGAATGGTGACAACTATATATATATGACAGGTCCCTACCATAGAATGGAGAATGCTGGAAAAATTATGTATATTAGTGTGATTGTGTTGTGTGTGCATGTGAGGTGAAATAAGAAATTAGACTTGAATGACCTCAGGGGATGAGTTGTGTAGCTCAACCATTGATTCGCTTGAGGAACTTGGTACATCTACTGTAGAGTCATCATTATGTGTTTCTAAACTTGTATCTGGATCACTGAGAGGACCATACTATTGAATGAGAGAAAGAATGAAATATTCCTTTTGTACTAGTTTCTTGTAAAGTTTCAACCTGTGGCCATTAACTAGGAGGGAGAACCTTATTGCATCTATGGTCTGCAACTTTACTACTCCATTAGGAAAGACTTGGCTGATCTCATAAGGTCCCAACCACCTGGATTAGAGTTTCCCCTTAAAATCCTTGTATCTTGAATCATACAATAAGGCCTATTCTCCTACATTAAATTCCTTTGTCTTGATATATTATTCATGCCACTTTGTCCTTTTTTTGTATTATTTCAGTGTGATGGATTTCCTACATCTTGATTTCATCCAACCCATTTAAGTGGTGTAACCTATCCTTTTGAGTTGTTGTGAGATCCATGTCCAACTCCACTGTTGTTCTTAATGTCTTGTACTCAAAATCTATTGAGAGGACTGTTGTTTTTCCATATACTAACTCATAGGGTGTGAAATCAGTTGTTGTTTTCCATGTTGCTATGTATGCTCGTATTGCCTCAATAATCTAGCAACCCAATATTTTCTGTGTAATTGCACTATCTTGGTTAGAATCCTTTCAATTTATTTGTTGGTAACCTTCACCTGGCCATTGGCCTGAGGGTGATAAGGTGTTGAAATTTTGTGCCTGATTTAATATTCTTCAACCAACTTGGTAATGAGCTCTGAAGTAAATTGTGTACCTTGATCAGTCATAATCTCCCTAGGTATTCCATACCTAGTAAAAAATTTCCTGATACAAGAATTTAGCCACATTTCCATCTCCAACAATTTGTAATTCCTTCACTTCCACTCACTTAGTCAGTTAATCAGTGCAAACCAAAATGTACTCTTTGTTGTTAGAAGTAGGTTAAATTCGCCTAATGAAGTCTAGACCCCATTTATAAAAGGGAGCTAGTGTTAATTGTGGTTGTAATGGAATTTCATCACTTCTTGTTGGCTTACCCATTCTTTGACATCTATCATTGCTCCTTATATATTTGATAGAATCCTTCTGTAAAGTTGGCTAGTAGTAACTAGTTGTGAGGATTTTGAATGTTTTCCTTTTGGCTGAAAAGTTACCCTCACATGGTTCATAATGGAAAGCCTTCATGATATAAAATATTTCATCTTCCCTTATACACCTTCTCATGATATTGTCTAGGCCAGTGTAGAATAGGTAACCAGATATCCAAGAATGTGGAAAACACTTATGCACTAGCTATCTCTTTTCCCTTAGAGAAAAGTGTGGTGGAATCTACCTTTTCACTAAATAGTTTTCAATGTCAGCATATCAGAGTATATTTATATTAAGAGCAAACAAATTTTCATCTAGAAATGAGCCATCTACTACCCATTATGTTGATTGTGTTGGAAACCTTGACATAAAATATACTTCTACGTTAGCCTTACCAAGCTTGTCCACTATTGTGATATCAAACTCTTGTAGAAGTAGTAGCCATCTGACTAGTCTACCCCCTACTACATGATTTTTCATTAAATATCTGATAGTCGTATTGTCTGTGTGGACAAAAATTGCATAACTAGTAATGTAATGCCTGAATGGCATACACTATTGCTAGCATCTCGTTTTTTGTAACGGTCTAATTTAGCTTTGATCGCTACAAATTCTTGCTAGTGTAGTAAATAGCATATTCTTTATTACCTTCTTTCTGATCCAAAACTAATTCAATAGAAAAATCTGAAGCATTAGTGTTTATATGGAAGGGTAAGGTCCAATTTGTCCCTCTCAAAATAGGTGCTTGTGTTAAAGTTGCCTTCAGTTCTTCAAAGGAATGTTGGCACTCTGATGTCCAATCAAATTCTATGTCTTTAGTCAGCATAATAGACAATGGTGCAAAAATCTTATTGAAGTTCTGAACGAACCTCCTATAATATCTTGCATGGCCTAGGAAGCTTCTAGAATATTTATGCCTTTGTGGAATAGGTAATGTGGATATGATCTCTATCTTATGTGGATCAATTTGGATCCCTGCATTGGATATGAAATTCCCTTAAATAATTCCCCGAGTCATCATCATAAATCACTTTTCATTACTTAGTGACAAGTTGTGTTCTTTACATCTTTTCAAAACCTTTTCTAGATTAGTAAGGGCTTCTTTATAAGTTTCTCCATATGTGGTGAAGTCATCCATATATATCTCCATAGAGTCATGAGCATAATTAGAGAAGATGCTAAGCACTACCCTTTGAAAAGTAGTTGGAGCATTGCACAACCCAAAGGGTAGGACATAATAGGCATAAGTACCCCAAGGACATGTGAATGTTTTTTTTTCCTAGTCCTCTAGAGCAATCTCTATTTGATTGTAGCCACTAAATCCATCTAGGAATGAAAATTACTTTTTTCCTACTAAAGAGTCAAGCAATTAATCTATAAAGGGTAATGGAAATTGGTCCTTCCTAATGGTTGTGTTAAGCTCCCTATAATCTACACATACCCTCCATTTTCCATCTTTCTTGAGAACAATGACTAAAGGTGATACCCATTCACTGTCAGATATAGGATAAATGAAGCCTGCATCAAGGATTTTTTGAAGTTCATCTTTAACTATTTCTCTCAAGGTAGGGTTCATTCATCTTTGAGACTATGTAATGGGCCTATAACCATCATTTATATAGATCCTATGCATACATAAGTTAGGATCTATACCCTTCATATCATGGTAGTCCCATGCAAAGGCTGTTGTAGGTGCATGTGCCTGCAACACTATGTTCAGGGAATTATGTTGCTCTAGAATTAATGCATTGTTTATGTTCAACATTTTTCCTGACATGATTTCTAGTGTTTTTAATTATTCTTGCACAGATGATAGGTCAAGGCTAGGAATGGAAGATCTAAGATATTTTTTCTGAGGATTTGGAAGGTATAATGCTCTACAAAGGATCTTGTTGGCATGAGAGACAGTCCTATTGTTGCAGGCTCCTACCACAATCATTCTATATTATATGAGAATTTAGATCATTTTCATCCTAATCATCCAATAAATGGTTGTGTTCTATTTTCATCATATTCTATAGGAAATAGTGGTCTTCCTCATCCAAAGTAGGCGAAATGGTTTGCTCAAGATCAACATAAGATTGGGATGGAGGATAGAGTACCAATTTATTGCTCACAATTCCATTTGATATTATCATATTTCCAAGCCTACAACCTATGAATGCACCAGTTATAGCTAACCATGGTCTGCCTAGAATGAGTGAATATCCTACAAGGTTGTCCTTTGGTTTTAATACTATAAAGTCTATAGGATACTCCCAAGAATCTAATGCAATAACTAAATCCTCAATGATTCCTTCAGGATTGACTATTGACCTATCAACCAACTATAAAATAGCTGGTGTAGGTCTAAGGTTGGCTAATTGAAGTAATTGCACTATCTCTTTAGTCAAGACATTTATTGTTTCCCCTAAGTCTTTCAAAGTGTTCTTGATAAGGGTCCCATTAATCTTAAAATCCACTATTGTACTACCAAGGTCTGTGTATTTAGGGATAGTTATATTCCCTAGCATGATATCAACAAGGTTCCATAGGACATGAACTGTATGAGGGTCCTTCCTTTTTCTCCCTAGTTTCTTAAGACATAGGTCTCTGACTACCTTGGTATAGATTGGATTGTCCTTAATAGATTGGATGAGTAGGATCTTGATATTAACATCCTTGAGTTTACCTAGTAGGTCTGTCTCAGCTTGGGTATGATGTTTTTTAATAGCTAAGCGTTCAGGGAAAGGAGGCTCTAGACCTGAGGTGGTCTGATGTACCTGATTTGACTTAGGCTCTAGAGGTGATTTGTCTGAAACTTCAGTTGTAGGTTCCTCATCCCCCATCTGAGTGATTTGGTGGGATGAATGTCTAGCTAATTGTTTCCCTGACTTGAGGTGGACATCACTCACCTCTATCCCATAGGTGGGGTATTGCATAGCCTCATTAGTATATGTCTGTTGAGCAGGCTTTTTGTTAGGGTTAGGTGCAGGTTGGGCAGGTAGCTATGTTTCTCTTGTTGGATGAGATGTTGGATTGAATGGATTAGGCATAATGGCTTGTTATTGTAGTTGAGGAGGGAGTAAAGGCTACTGGTGATTCACGTTTTGTTGCTGCCACTGCTGACCTTTTCACCATTGTGGCTACCATTAGTTTTTTTGTGCTGAACATTGAGGATTATAATTGGAACCTTGAAAAAAAATTTGTGGCCAAGTATTTAGTTGTTGTTGGTTCTAATTTTGCTAAGGTTTTTGCCATTGTTGAGGTTTTTTCCATTGATTTTGGTTGCTTGGCTAGGAATAGGAATTTCAAGTAGAAAAAAATTGATTTCCAATTAGAAAAGATGAATTGAACTTAAGAGGGTCGTGTGGCATACCTTGTATTTTTTTCCATGGACTTCTTTGAGCTATGTAAAATAATTTTCCATCCTCTCCTTCAAATGGTTAAAAATCAAGTTTTTTTGTTTTGTCTTGTTGAATACTAGCCACCCTCTTGCATTTATAGTGTTCTTTCCTTTTTCTATAATTGTGATAGTAATCAGTGAGAATTGCTTCAGTCTCTTCTTACTTCTTTATATGGAGAGTTTCCAACTGATTTGCTAGGTGACTGATAATGTCCTCCTTCATGTTGGACAACAAATTATTTAACTCTATCTTTGAAACCCCACTAGATGATTTTCCAATGGTGGATGTCCTTTCTCCTCTTGGCTTCTTAGTGAAGGTTCTAGACTATTTTTTGTAGGCCCTACAAACTTCTTCAAATGGTAGTTGAGAAACATCCCCTTGCCCAATAAGATTGAGGGCATCCATACAGTCCTCATTGAATCCCCTCAAAAATACTAACTTGAGGGATTCTTCAAATAGCTTGTTTTATGGGGTTTTCTTCAAAGAGAATTGAAATCTCTCCACAGAGTCCTCTAATGGATCATCCTCCTTCTGTGAAATTCTAAAAATATCATCTCTCCTCCTATCAAGTCCTCTACAATAGTCTTGGTATTTTTCCAAGAACAACATTTTCATGGTATCCCAATCTGGAATAACATCCTTGCCTAATCCCATAAACCATCTCAGGGTAGCATCTTTTAGAGTGGCAGGGAAGAGCTTGAGCCTATGAGCATCAAAGGTATAGTAATAGCTCTTTCATAAGACATCAAACTCAAACAAAAATGTGTCTAGATCTTTAGTCACCAAACCATAAAAGATTGGCAATGTTGAAGGAGGGATATTCTTTAGCATAGTAGCCCTTTCTTAGTTGGTGATTGAAAACTCAAAGGTCGCATGTTCTGGTGGATCATCCCCTGCATCACCCATGGTTCGGTATGCCCCCTTTATGGGTGTAGTAGATATTGGTGAAATGGAAGATCCTTCTTTAGTATTACCCTCACTCTTATTATTGTAATCACTAATAAATTTTCCATCTTGTTGGCTTGTAGAGGGGAGGAAACATCCCAATGTGTCTATTTTCCTCCACATACAATAGATAAATTTTTTATAGCAATGGGTCATGCATAATGTTAGTAGAAATTTTTGGTATTTGATAATATTAAACCTAATAGTCCTAATGTTGAAAACAAAGTGTAAACTTATAAAATCTTGGAAAAATGAATCTATGAAGGTAGCACCATCCCCGAAAATGACACCAAAAATGTAGAGTCTAAACTAGTGTCTTGTAAACTTGGTGGAAATAACACAATTTAGAGGAATGACCTAGCTACACAGTCCACTCAACATTGCAAAGACTTCATTAAATTGTCAACCAAGGCTTGTAAACTTGTGATGGCACTGACACTATATGTGCTTTCAAAGAAATGATATTACCTAGGTCATCCTATTAATGGTATTCTATTTGTTGGAAAATCACAGAAACACATAACAGTAAAATAAGTAAACTGGCACTAACGGCGATAGATACCTACAACATAATCTGTAGCTGAACTACTATTGACAAATAATTACTGAAACTACCTCAAAACTGTTAATTGAACCTAATATATTCTTCAGATTAATACAATTAAGTAGAATGCATTCATGCACATTAATAATCATTATTGATAATCATAATATGTGAATCTATTTTTACTTACATGTAATTTATGAAGTAATGACTAGGAGAAATAACTACCAAACAGATTTAAAACAACTATAAATGTAGTGAAGAATAGTTACCTTGAGTTTCTTGGTCAGGTGGTTGTCTTCACTTAAAGTAAAACCAAATCTAAATATTTAGATTTCACACAACCATATCAATTTAAACTTCATTCATTATGAATTCGAAGAGATCACATAAAATCTTGCTCAAAGATTGTATTCAAGAAAACCATTTCTAAACTATCAACATGTTTATAGATTACAACTAAAAACTAATAAGTAATTAATAACAAATCCACCATTGTGAGATTAATCAACTAACTCTACTAAAAACTCAACCACTGGCTATACATAGGCATGGGGGAGTTTATTCTAAACACAAATTTAAACTAAAATCATTAACTAAAAATCCCTAGATATCAAAGTGTGTAATTAAGATTGAGTTATTCAAACTGCAACTGGAAAGAAACAAGAGTTCAAATAGGATTAAAACTTTGTAAAACAGATCTGCAACATGGAACACATAATCAGTTATCCAGAATCCTATCAATAAAATAATTCTTCTTCTTTAGCACCTTATGAACTATCATAACGATGCATGACTAACTCCATTAGGTGTCTCCATATGGTAGTTATTACACTCAGCTTGCTCTAGTACTTCCCCTATTTCATTGTCCAAGATCTCCTTTGGCTGCGGGATGCAACTTTCAGTTGTTGCGGGCTACAGTGTCTTCTTGGATTGTATGAGGTTAATCCACAAAATACATACACAAAGCTAACTACCATGATTAAAGACAAAATTCTAATCACATTCCATACATATCCACATATAAATCATGCAATGGTACTATATCATAACTACATTTCCATTACTCTAATTTAGGTCCAAGGTTGTATAATAAGCATAAAAAGATAGCATAGCATAGGAATATGTCTAAAAGGATTGTCTGATAATGCCTGAAAATATGTATAAAAATAAAAGAAAATGGACTAATAAATGGACTCATCATGTCTAATCCTGGTAGAGTTCATTGGCATGAAGTTAAAAGAGTCTTCAAATATTTGTGTGGTACCTTATATTATTCCCTATGTTATTATAGTAATATGACTAAAGATGAGATTTCCCTTGATATTCACGGTTATGTGGATTCAGATTGGGTAGGTGATGTTGATATCAGATGTTCCACCAGTGCTTATGTGTTTTCTTTATTTGATGGTTCAATTAGTTGGAAGAGTAAGCGACGAGATGTGGTTGCTTTGTCCACTACTAAAGTTGAGTATATGGCAGCCACTCATGCTTGTAAAGAATCCATTTGGATTAAGAGTCTATGTTTAGATATTGGAATAAAACAAGGTGTAGTGATAATTTATTGTGATAGTCAGAGTGTGATATGTTTAGCTAAGAACCCAACATTTCATTCCAGGACCAAGCACATTAATGTACAATATCATTTTGTTAGAGATATGGTCGAAGATGGCAGGGTGAAGCTGGTTAATGTAGAGACTTTGATGAATGTTGTTGATTCTTTAACTAATCCTATGAGCATAGAGAAGTTCAGATGGTGTTTAGAATCAATGGGCCTTTCAACCCCCAATAATTAAGAGATGATCCTTATACACCCTGTCATTGTATTTGTAAGGTGTTCAACAAGTGGGAAATTTGTTGGGAAAATGTTTCTCAACCTTGAAATTACATAAGTTATTTGTAGGGGGCCCCCCCATGAGGGGTTTGGGGGGATCATCCCCCTAGCAAGGGGGCTTGGGGGAAGACCCTTTTGGAAAGAAAAAAATATTTATATTTTATTATTGTAAATCTGGACTGTTCATCATTAGGTCTTAGATCTGACAGCCAATATTTTGTTAGCTTGACTTGCCCTAGAATGTAACCCTATTTTATGAGGGTATTGTATTATAGTTGTGTATTGTGATGTATTCTGAGAGTCTAATAGTGGTCATGTTACCTCTGGATCTCTGGTTGGTGATACTCTTGTGAGAAGCTTGTTTTGCAAGTATAGTGTAATCTTTGTGATTTACGAATAATATAATGAATTGCTTTTGGAGTGCGGGGTTTTTTCTCCTGAAAGGGTTTTCCCCACATAAATCATTGTGTTGTGTTATGAATGATATTTATGTTTTATTTCTACTTAAGTTTTTGTAACTGTTAAATATTTGTAAAATTTTTGCATTATCCTCCTCTCAAGATTAGTTTAGGAAGTTGTTCTGCTACCTTAGCTTCCTTATAGTCACCCCTAGCAATTATTCCTAAGAAGAGATGGAAATGGAGAGTGTGTGTAGAATATTTTGAATTGAATGTTGCAACTAGGAAGGACCAATTTCTACTCCCATTCATTGACCAAGTACTTGATTCATTAGAAAGCAAGAAGTATTTTTCTTTTTTGGATGGATTTAGTGGCTACAATCAAATTAAGATAGCCTTAGAAGACCAAGATAAGACAAATTTCACATGCCCTTGGGGTACATATTTTTGAAAGAATGAAGAATAAATCCCTTAATGTGTTGTCATTGATGCCAACATTAATTATTGACAATTTTGTCTAATATGATAAATATAATTGATACATTTTATTTTGGAATTTTGGTCCAAAATTTCTCATGCAACATGATCGGCTCGAGAGTTTACAATATGTTATTCCTTACTATTAGGTGCATCTAAGACCAAGATTTAAGCTATTTTGGTTAAGCACATTGAAAGTTACAAATGACAAAAGTTCGACATTCAGTTTTTGGCTTATATAGTGTGATTGGGTAGATATAATTTGATCTGCATTTCTTCGGTGTTGAGAATCAGCCTTACCAATTTTGGGAGATTTCTCATAGGTGTCATTACTATATATATTTTAGATGGTGTGTACTTATATGAGCACATGGATAGTTAGTGTGTGATCAATTATCTTTGTAAGATGGGGTTAGAAATCAAATAGGATAGATAAAGTGACAGCCAACACCTCTAAACTATTAACCTCATCCAAACAAGAGAATACAAACAAATGGAGATTTCAAAATGAAAGCAAATAAAATAAAGTACTCCCCATATTGTAGTTGATTCCTTCTCTTGCTCTCCTATTTCTCCCTTTGCAAATATGCCCTCAGATTTGTAATGTGACTTGTGCAAATACCTGCAAATGATAAGTAGAAAGTTGGAGAAGAATAGCTGTTAGCTGAAAATGGAGAAGGAAGGTTGCTTTTATAGACAACCATTCGAATGGACGGTTGAGATTAATCTTCTAGAAAGATTCGAAGATCAATGGATGGGAATGCATGAGAGGGATGTTACGAAATGGATGGTTGAGATTAAGTCTCAGAAAAGATGCCAAGATCAATGGTCCATAATTGATGCACCAAGAATATGCTATTCTTGGAGGAATCATGACAGGAAGACATGCAAAGACATGTAGGCCATGACAGACATGCAGGCTAGGATAGGCATGCAAGGACATGCAGGGACATGCAAGCTATGACAGGAAATGAATGTTATGACAGGGGATTATGACAGGGTATCTTTGACCAAGTGGTGCATAAATAATTTATTTTAAATTATTTATCCAAAAATGGAGGAAATGGACAAGTGGAAAATAAATAATTTATTCAAATTATTTATTTGAAAATAGAGAAAATGGACAAGTGGAAAATAAATAATTTATTCAAATTATTTATTTGAAAAAAATGAAAAGAGGAGCATTTAATTAAATTTATTAATTTAATTAAATGGAGAGATAAAATTAGACCTTAAATAATTAATTTAGATTAACTATTTAATTAGGGAGGTGGCATGGGATAGTTAAATGATTTTAATAATTATTTAACTATGGAAGAATTAAAGGACCATGAATAGATAAATAATTAATGGTAATTATTTAACTATAGATGAAAGATGACAAAATAATTAAATAAATAATAATTTATTTAACTATTGAAGAAGAGGAAGAAATTAGTGACGCAATTAGTTTATTTAATTGGTCGGGATAGAATAAATATTAGAAAGTGAATTAATTAAATAATTATTAAAAATTATTTAATTAATAGAGGAATATAATCAAACATAATTGAATAACTAAAATTATTCAATTATCGAAGGAGACGAGGATGAAGAAAAATGGCGCTCGAAGGCTTAGGACATTTTATGTGTCTACAATCTTATTTTGTGATTTGGTCTTATTCTTGGCTGACCTAATACATGTTATGTGTGGTAAAGGATAAGTTTCTACTACAGATGTTAGTAGGACCTATTTTAGGCCCATGCTAACTTAAATCAAGTATTGCCCATTTTGGTTGAGTTCAAAGATGTTTTTGAATCATGTGTGGAGCTGAAAAAGCTATTTTGAATTAAAATAGGGTTGCATCTAAGTAGGTCAACCTAATTGATGTATGTGGATGTAATTAGGTATATATGTGAGACACTTTTGAGAGGTAGAAGATACATAACATATAATATTATGTACAAGAGATCTAACATTGTGCAAACATGTGAATTTAGATGTGTGAGATCAAAATCAGTGCAGAATTGTTGTGAATATTGTGTGACTGCTATGTTGAGCAATGTTTTATGTTCAAAGCTTCAAAGGAACTGAATTTAGCAGAAGAAAGGTGCACTTTGTATCATTTCCCACTTTGTATATGAAGCCACTTTTATTTTTGTATCTATCCCTATATGTGGGCCTTATTAGGACAATGTGTCCTAGAAGTGAGCCCCTGTAATATCTTATAACCAGTTATAATATATTGTGATCTAATCCTCACCATGGTTTTTCCCTTTATGAGTTTTCCACATAAAATTTTTGGTGTTCATGTGTTATGTTATGTTATGATTCCTTTCATGCTTTCATTTATTGATGTAGTTAGATACACTTTTTTAATTGGATGTTTTGTGAGTAATTAGTCATACAAAATACTAATTCACCCCCCCTCTCAATATTCTAGGTGTTCAACAATCGGTATCAGAGCTTGGTTCCTTCTAAGAAGCCTAATAGCTTGAGGAAGATCTTGGAGTTTGAACACATGGCCAATAAAAGGTGTCCTATTCTGCTGGAAGAAATTTTTACAATTGATTATGTAGAAGATGACTGCATGTTTTACAAAGAAGAACTTAAAGCCACTCTTGAAGATCTTGACAGAATTGAAGATGAAAACAAAAGTTTGAAGGAAAGCCTAGAGGAAGCAAATGAATGTATCAAAAAGTTGAGAGAACAAATCAAGAAGTTCAGAGAAATACATAGAGAAGTCAACAAACAATTGAAGAAGGAAAATGAAGATATCATCGGACTAAAAGTGCAAGTGGAAGAAAGAAAGAAATTGAGGACTGTCTGAATGCATCCATACAAAGCAATATTGATGAATGCACAAGACTTGAACAAGAAGTAGTAACCCTAATATCACATCTAGAGAAAGCAACAACTCATGAGGATAAATTCAAAACAATTACTACAATGCTTGATGAACTAATTATTGGATAGAAATATTCTAAGGACAAAGGTGGTTTGGGACTCAAAGAAGGAGAAAGCTAAAAGGTAAATCGTACACCTAACAAGGTTGAAAATCAAAGGAAGACTCAAGGAAATGGAAAACAATTCAAAAATCAAAGAGGCAGTGTTGGAAGACCTCCTATCAGACAACCTGATGCACAAAGGTTTACATCTTTTAATGGTATTTTCTTTTTATGCAATAAATTTGGACATAAGGCATTAGAATGTAGAAGTAGAATGAGTCAGAAGGTTAGATCTTTTTCTGGAAAATGTTTTTCATGCAAGAAATTTGGACATAGATCTATTGAGTGTAGAAGTCAGATGATGAATAGATTTAATATTAGTAGAATGTTTCAATATTTCCATGGTTACTATTATACATGCAATGTATTTGGACATAAGGCTAACCTGTACAAATCAAGTTTGAATAAAAGTCATTTTGGTCAGAAAAATATTTTATGCTACAATTACAACAAACCTAGACACATTTCAATATTTTACAGAAGTAAGAATGGAAGGTAGACTAATCCGGGACAAAGGAATGAACCTGTAAAGAAAATTGATCCTACTAAAGTAAAGAAGGAAATGGAGAAGATATGGAGAAAGAAAGAGGAACCTGAGAACAAAGATGAATCAAATGCATCTGGACTTCCCTCTAGTATAGATAATTCCCTTGGAAAGTAAACCTAGGCATAGGCTTAAGGGGAGTAATGAAACAAAAATATAACCCCCTAGAAATATAAACTGTCAAGGAGTGACACGAAGATATATGGTGTAAAATGGAAAGCTTAAGCTTCTAAAAAATAAATTGGTAGAAAATATGCAAATCTGAAGAAATGCAGAGCATTTTAATGTTTTTTGGTGTATCAATGAAGTATTTACCATCTTTTTGAAATTGAAACAATAAATGCAAAATTAGGGCAGATCAAAAAATTATAGTGAAATTCTAAGTTGATTCTAATCACTTTTTCATATTTGGAAGAAACTAAAGTGAATTCAAGGAGATTTCAAGGTGATTCAAAGCAAAGTGGTTCAAACCCCAAATTTTTTCGTGTGCATAAAAGGTATTTACAACTATCTGTGCTTTGCAGGTTTGGAATAGAAGTAATTTTATAAGCATTTGAGATCAATTGAAGATATTATGGCTACACCGACTGTAGTCAACATTACGAAGAGACCTAGACCTAGCTTTAGAAGATATTCATGGAAAGTCTTTGAAAACAACCCCGAAGGTGCTTTTTCAAAGATTGCTCGTAGGGTATTACCCATTAAGGACACAAGGGTTTACATTCATGGAAAATTGGATGAATATGATCACCAGAAGATCAAGGATCTTTGGACTAAGGAGTTGACTGGAGATGTTTTCTCGGTAAAACTAGAATATGCTAACCTATTACAAAAGAAATTGGATATTTGGAATTGGTTTCCCAACTACAGTAGTAGTCTAGATGAAAAATATGTGACGATTGCATTGAGTAGAATGCATGATAAATTTATGTGGAAAGACATGTCCGGACTCATCTTTAAGGAAGCAATCAAAGTTGTAACTAGCTTGTGTGATAGCATACCTGTATTAGTAGTAAAGTATGTGAAGAATGAAGTAGTTATGGATTTGATCATTGCTACATTTGATAGAAGAGCACTTACTACAAAACCTATCAATAATCTTGTTGTGAAGTATGCATCAATCATGATAGGTCACAAAATTTATTTCACAAATAGGGACAATTTTATGTTTGCAGCTGCAATCTATGTTGCTTATTATATGGTGGTGAATGGTAAGGACTATGATCTATGCGAGTTGCTCTAGTAGCAACTTTTGGAAAATCTAAAACAAACTAGGGAAAAGAAGTATGCTTTCAAATTTGGAAGTCTAATTGTGTGCTTACTATTTTACTTTTTGAGGGACCTACTTGGAGAAGAGACATTGTTTGGGATAGAAGCAGACTAGTGGGCCATCAAAATTTTGATTATATGCACAAAATTGGTGATTACAAGGCTCAAGATAATGCACTGGCTACATTATTTGTAGTATTTCAAAATAATATGCATGAAAGAGAAAGGATTCCTAGGAATCTTGTAGACAAGTATGCAAATGAGATCACTTTTCTTATTTCTATAGATGAGTGTAGAATAGAGGGTTCAAGCCATTGAAACCAAGACAATATGGATTGAACCTCTGGATATGAGGTTACTGAGTGTAGAAGAGGGGGATTTTATACTCACGAGTTCTCTTTGTTCAAAGAGCCTCACGGGGTGAAATGCCCTAATCTACCTCAATGGAACAACGCAAAAGTTTCAGAGTCTGAAAGAGCGAGTCACCGAGATTTTCTGGACAACTAAATAGCTGTCGGCCAAAGGATGTCATCACAAAATACAGACGATAGCACGGTAGACTAGTGTCTCGTACAGACCAGAAAGCGAGTTTATCTCAGAAAATGGCTAGAGTGACTACTTCTACTCGAATTGCTAAGAAATCTTAAAATGCAGGAAAGTGACAAAATTAAAATAGAGTGAAGTAAAACTAATAAAGATAAGAAGAAGAAAGGAAAGAAATACTTACAACCATGCAAGTGATGAAACCTCCACCAAATGAATGTATTCAAAACCTACGTGTGAAAAATGAATGTCTTCAAAACCTGCATGTGCAATTTATGGAGAGAATGTTGGGGCTGTATAGGGATCTGCCTCAGTCAAACCCCCATTTTGGTGTTCCCACCTCCATGGAAAACAAAGAAGATAGAGGGAAAGAGAGAAATGAAAAAAGCATGTGGTGAAAGAAAAACCCGCTCAGGAGTAGAACCCACACCACCAAATAAGCGTGTGATAAAAGCAAACCCCGCTCGAGGAGAACCCGTATCACAAAGGAGGTGATAAAAGAAAACCCCGCTCAAGGAGGAGAACCTGTATCACCAAGTAAGTATGCAAATAGTAGGGGATATGGAATCCCAGGATGCTCACAAGCATGAAATAAGGGAAATAGAGCTGCAAAGAGTGTTGTAAAGGGAGCTTGAGAGAGCTTGGAGTTGCTACAACAAGCTATATGAAGTTGTGCAAAATGCTAGAGATTGGAATGAAGCTAGAGTGAAGCTAGAAATGGAGGAAGAGTTGCAAATGAAGTGAAAACACTAATTTTAAGGAGAGAGAAGCAAAAAGAAGCTTCCTGGGCGATTACAAGGAATCCCAAGTTGTTTCCACTGAAAAACTTAGCTGACAAGTGGAAAACATGCTTGGAAACGGTCGTCTGATTGTTGAGATGTCATAGGACGCTAGCACAGTGCACAAAAATTCATGCGGTGTGCTAGTGTCTAAACATGTAACACTACAAAATGACAAGAACAAGAAAAGCCCAAAGTTTGATGTAAACTTGATGCATGAAGGGTGGCTGCTAAAAAGGGGGGCTAGAGCATCCTGAGAGGGGAAAAAGGCTAATGCAAGGGCTAAAATGAGCCTACTCAAGATGCTAATGGAGTGGACACTAAAGTGGATGCAAGAATG
>VDFB02086236.1:0-14856 GCA_007258455.2 Sequoia sempervirens
TTCGTAGACTAGTTTCTCAAAATTTGTTGTTTCAAATTGAATCATGTAAAAATTCTCATGAAGCTTGGAAAAATTGAAAACATTGTATGGTACAACAGATGAAGTAAGGTGCTATCAATTTGAAAATGAATTGATGGGCCTTGATCCTAAGAACTTTGACAACATCTAAGACTACATCACTAAGGTTAATGATCTAAGAGAGTAGTGTAAAGCATGTGGAATTGATAAGAATGACATTCAGTTGGTCTACATTACAATGAACAAACTTGGTCCTGATTATGCTTCTTTTGTTTCTAGCTTTTAGACTCATAGATTGACTATGGGGTCTGCATATACTACACCTTCATTTGCATCATTTTCTGAGATGTTGATACATGAGCAACAAAAGCTTATCTCAATGCGTCTCATCAAGACTTCTAAATCTCAAGTGCCATTGGTTAGTCAGGTGAAAAAATAAGAATCAGATAAGAAATAGAAGAAATCAAAGAAAAAATCCTCTTCTTAAGGTGAATCATATAAGGAGAGGTATTTTTTGTGCATATTGCAAGAAGGATGGACATGAAGAACACTATTGTTATAAGAAGGATATTGATGACTTGAAAAATATTCTAAAAAATAATTGGATTGATTTTCCTTCTAGAATGTTTGAATCTCCTCCTTCAAAATAGTCTAAAAAGGACAAAGGTCAAGCACCTACATCAAGATATAAAGGAAAAGCTCTTTGTGGTTTTCCAAGTCATGGATCAGGGAGATGGCTTCTAGATTCAGGAGCATCTCATTATATGAGATCTTTGTAGTCTATATTCTCTTCTTTCTAGCCTTGTACTATGTCTCCTATCTTGATGGGAAACAATACATACATGAGTGTAGTTGGGAAGGGATCTATTAGTTTTGGGGACAACACTTTTCAGGATGGTTTGTGTGTTCCATATATAAGATTAGACATGGTAGAGATGGGAGAATTGTGGATTTCACTCCTGATTCATTCATTATTCAATACTTGCAGAGTACAGAAATCATTGCTACTGGGGTGGTTGATCATTCATCTCGGTTGTATACCTTTGTAAATTTTGCTTCTGATGATGTCATTATTCCTTCGACTGTTGATCACACTACACATATAAACCATGATTTAGAGGAGACATTAGGCTTTTTTAACTTGGGAGTTCTCATATCAGATCCAGTTCTTGAGTCATGCATTTCATCTCCTCCATTTACTATTGTAGTTGAGGTTTCTTGTGATTCAACAGTTTTGGCTCCTTGTGATTCAATGTAGTAGGGAACTCATTTTATTTATTTCAGACTTTTTTGTGGAGTCTCATATTGCATATTTAGGAGACAACATTAATGACATTCATCTTCTCTTTGATAGAGAAGATCCTTCTTCAGTTATTGCGAGGGAACACCTTGACCCTCTTGTTCAATCTCTACATGATCATTACTTGCAATTTGACGTGACTGTAGATCCTTTTAGAAAACATTTGGAGGAGGCTTCTTTGTCTTTAGAGGGGATATTCTTTTCTTTGGATTGTGTTCTAAATTCATCTCTACTAGATTCTGGATTGTCCTCTTTAGCAATGTGGCATTGACAAGGAGAAACTTGAGCATGCTTCAGAGACATCATCTCACACCATCCATCTTTCTAACATCTTGCATACATCCATGGTTTTGTTTCTTCCTAAGGGGAGGAATGTTGTTTAGTGCTATTGGATCATCTTCAACATTCAATGTCAAGCTTCTACCATCATTGCAGGAGACTCAACTTTGAGGGGGGTTGTCTTGTCTCTCTTCTACTTCTCTCTTATAGGGGGGTCTTTTTCCTCACATGGGGTTTTGGCCTTCTCATGCATCATTGAGATCATTTCTATTTTGTATTTCATATTTATTTTGGGGAGGAGTTTTGTCCCATCGGGTTTTCTACTTTTCTCCATTTGTGAGATATTTCACTTACATTGTACATGGGTACCTAACATGGCCTAGTAGTTGGGACCCATTCTTTCATGTTTGTGCCATTTTCATAATAATCCACTACTCCCTAATTTGTACTTAAGGGGGGGTGTTGGTGTAAATAATTCTTGTGCCTAGTTAATTCATTACTAGGGAACTTATTTACACATGTTAAGTTTACTTAGGTCCTAGGAACGAATATTTATAGGTGTTAGTTGTCATTAGTTGTTATCTTATCTTTTGACTTGTAACACATGTAAACCTAGGTAAGTGTGATTAGTTGTCTCATGTCATATGATTAAGGCACTTTTCATAATCCTATGACATCCTGTATCTCAACCAAGGGATTTCTACTACACACATCATATCATTGAATCATATTGATAAGAATACAATTTATTCTTGTCACATTCTATTATCTCTCTTTGTGCTTTCCATTTGGTCTCAAGATCTTGGCAGCCATAGCCAATTCTAACAGAGGGGTCTCATTACTTTTTGATCAAACTTAGACCACATCTTCTAATTTACAAACTAAGATTAAAGAACCCCAAAAATTGCTAGATACCCCTACCCCTGCTAGTCTTCCAATTCCTAAGGAACTACTCAAAGGGAAGGTGAATTGAAAAGTTGATAATCATGAGGAGCTATAGGAAATAGTTTTTGCACATTTGTTTAGTCTGAATGATATACCTAATAGTCCTCAAGAACAACAATCCCTTGACCTTGAAATCCCAAACTAGTCAAAACTACCACCTACTTCCTTTAAACAACCACCTAGGACTAACCTGAAGAAAGAAATTCCAACCCAAGATGAACTGTGGACCTTGAAATTTGATGGTTCTAAATCTAAAAAAAGGAGTAGAGTTGGAGTAGAACTTACCAACCCAAAAGGGAAAACTTACTTTGATTCCTATAGGTTACAATTTGGATTCACTAACAACGTTGTTGAATATGAGGCATTGGCTTGGGAATTGATGTTTGCACATCAGAAGAAAGTGTCAACCCTCATAGTCTTGGGAGATTATGATGTGATCATGAAACAAGTTTGTAGCCAATACGCATGGCATAACAAAATATTGGTTGCTTATAGAAATAGGGTATGGAACCTAATCAAAGATTTTAATGCTTTTGGTATTACCTTGATTCCTAGAGAAGACAATTAGATTGCAGATGCACTGGCTATAGCAACTAGTACCCTAGAACCTATGCAAGATTCCTAGCTAAAGAGGTTTTATGTGGAATTAGTGTCAATTCCCACCATTCCTGATAATGTTCAAAACTTCCAAGTTTTTGATGATGATCAACACATACTTTCCTTTTTGGAAAGCTCAAACATCTTCAAAGGACAAATACTTGATGAGTCTGATAGAGATGAGGGAGACTAGGATCCAGAAGATTGTGATGTAGAGCATATAATTAATTTGAAAACTAACAGTATACCCAAGGAGATGGTAGCACTAGAGAGGATCTTTGATTCTGATCCTCAAGCCTATGAGAAACTACTTATGGATGCTAATGGAGTAAAGTATGAAACATACAACTTGGTAGATTCAGGTCCAGAGAGAAATATATTCATTGGGAATACTTGTCTGAAGGACATTTGAGACAAAACCTTGAAGGTGTTGAAGGAAGATATTGCATCAATTGCTTGGGGATATGAAAACTTTAAAACATTTGACACTTCGGTGATAACTCACACCATCCCTTTGAAGCCTCAAGAAAATCCATTTTGTTAGAAGCAACGTCTAGTTAATGCCTTAATTGAACCATTGATTCTTAAAGAGGTACAAAAATTACTGTCAACTAGAATTATTTTTCTTGTGAGACATTCGACTTGGGTTGTGAATCTGGTACTTGTTTGCAAAAAGAACTGAGAAATTAGACTATGTGTCAACTTAAGAAATCTAAACAAGTCTTCAAAGAAAGACAATTACCCTCTTGTTGAACCCAGATATAGCTCGACACCATGTTGGGATAATGGATGCATCAGTCCTTGAAGCTGCAGTCTTCGATGTAGGACCTTTAAGCCAGGAAAGATAATCAACCACCCAGAAAGTGTTGCAACTAGGCATGCACAATGGAGATTCAATATTATATGAAAAGATTGATATACAAATGTACAAGATGCCTGATTATATAGGCATGAGCTAAACCCTAATATGCATGAGATGTTGCCATGTGTCTTGATCTAACAACATGTGACAACATGTGAACCCTAATGGTAACAATCATTAAATGAGGGGATAAGTCTAGAAGGACAACTCAACTTCTAGATGGAATCTTATCTCCTACAAATAAGGAAGGGAATATTATCCCATTTATTAAATGATTTATCTAATAATGCAACCTAGGACTTAATGATTAAATGCAAGACCTAAGTAAACTTATGCTAGCGTAATAATTGATTAATTAATTACACCAACACCCCCCCATAAGTGCAACTTAGGGAGGAAAATTCAATGATTATGCATGATGATGATGGGTCCCGGCTACGAGGCCATGTTAGGTACCCATGTACATGAAGATGCGGAAAATCTCCCACAAACGGAGAAAAGGGGAAAACCCAATGGGAACAAAACCCCTCTCCAAAAGAGAGATGAAATGCAAAAAGATGTGAGATAGGATGGGAAGAAAAGGATGGAGGACTCCCAAATTACCCCCCAAGTACGCCATCCGTCACATGGATACAATACAATCAATGCCCCCCCATAGGAGAGAAAAGAGAGAGACTAGATAGCCCCCCCAAAAGATGATATCACCTGCAAGAAAGGTAAGTGTCTGAAGACAAAACAAGATCCAATGTCGACAAACAACTTGTCTCCCTTTCGGAAGAAACAAAACCAACTGCAAGTGCAAAGATGCTTCCCATTCCGGATAGGAATTGAAGGAAGGAAGGATGAAGATGGATGACGATGATGTCTCTGAACTCTGCTCAAGTGTCTCCTTTCCTGATGAAGAAAATGTCATAGTCCCAAACAATGAAGAGGGTGACAAACCAGGATGATGCAGAAACTGATGCTGAACAATATCCAAAGACTGAGATATGATGGATGTGATGGAGACTTGATAGCCCCCCCTGAATGAAGTGTCCTTAAAACCACTGAAATAAGTTTGAAGTAAATCCAATGGTGGATGCTGAAGAAACCTCAAGTCATGAATAGAATGACAGGGAAGAAGTCTCGGATATGTAATCTCTGAAGAGAAACTAAATGCCTCCAATGTAGTCTCTGAATTCCCAATCAAGGTTGAGACAAAGGAATGAGGAGACTCAAAACAACTCTCCAAAGTGTGATCTGAATAGAGGAGTGATATCCCCTCAAGAATGTTCTCCAAACCTGTAGAAGTGGCCAAGGAAATGATACCTGAAACAAGGCCATCATGTGATGTCAAGTCTGAAAAACTGAATGTGTCCTGATCGATGATGGTGGAAGCCTCAATCAATGATTTTGGACAAGGAATCACTGAATGTGAAGGGATACCAACTGTCTCTGATGAAGAAGAAGCACTGAAAGGTACCTTATCAACCTCTTCGGAAAGATCAAGGCAATCAACTTCCTGTATAACAATAGCATCATGGGGAGCTTGATCTGAAGAATGACATTCTGAAGCATGATCATCGGGGAATGGTGGAGTGTCTGAATCTCCGTAGATCTCCCAAAGCTTAGTCCAAAGAATGTGAGGACAATCACAATGATCAATAGTACTCAAAACATCACAATCAACTTGCATAAAAATAATCTCCAAAACAGTGTATCTGCTGCAACTCCAAGCAAGTTCATGAATACCTTCACTTGGATGAGGAACTATACCAAATAGATGTGGCAACAAATCAAGTGATCGAAGATGGTGGTAGATCCCATCTCGCCATTGCAAATAGTTACCCTTGTGCAACATAACCAGAGAAGGAGAGAAATATGCAAGCCCCATAATGAAATTTCTTCACAAGAACACAAAGACGCTGACCTTCAACAGCAAATAAAGACTTCCAAATATGATTTACAACTAAAGTGATGCAACCCGGATCAAAAAATATTTTCCCAAGCTTCAGGATGTCCAGGGTATTGAACAAATGCACTAAACTGAAAAAATCACTTGCAAGAGTACTTGGATCTGAAACTGATCAAGGGTCTGGACTGATAAGAAAAGCGCTGAATCACCTTCCTGATGCCGCTGGAATCACTGAAATCCGACAAACGGTTGAGAAGATATGCAGCTTTGAGTCCAGATTAGGGTTTTGACTTCAATTGGATGTAGAGTCTTCTGCGAGAAAAATTTCACAGAACGGATCTCACCACTGGAAATTACGCAAAATTCCCTTTCCGACGGTATATCGTTTGCAAAAATTCGATACCCTGGGTGAAAGTTATGATCAAATCCAAAAGGCCCCCGGATTGGGCACCCGCAGCTGAACCTGGGCAAAAAATAAGCACCTCGGCCGGCTCGGTCGGTGATATGACCGGGCGCTAATATTGTGGTATACCGCTGTAAGCGGTCATTGGCGGCGAATGGCTGCGCCATTGTGGGAAGATTTCACGGGCGTAGGCAAACAAATTGCGGCCGGGTGAGTCGGCAAGGCCATTTGCCGGGGTCGGAGAATGGCTGGAGTAACACAAAGACCGGGCGGGGAGGGACGGCCCACGCGTATGAACGATGGGTGGAAGACTTCAGCGGGAGAAGGTTCTGGGCAAATGGCCGAAATGAACTCCCGGCCAATACATGAGGCGCCGGGGCAAGTACCGGGCGGAACTGGATGGGATTGTCGCATGAAAAGAGTCTTCGCCGGGTCGGGTCAAACAACCGAATACTGTAATTCAAAACCCGTAAGCAACAAATGTAAATGTGGCCGCATTGTGCCAGGGCAATTCTCTCAGAAATGATAAATGCTCGCTGTCACAGCATCGCGAAAATAAAGTGCCGACATTGCAACTTTTGATTTTAATATTGCTGTAAAAGCAATTAAAAGCAATTAAAAATCAAGATGAATGTATACATGCCGTAAATAATTAAATATGCAAAAAAATAATATTGATATATGCCGATGTAAAAATCAAACCCCCAACATGCCGATGGTGGATAGATGATGCCGACTCGAGATTAAAATGAGGTCGCCCGAATTTAATTTTTCTGCAAACTATAGCAGAAACATAAAATATTTTTTGCCAATAATATAAATAAAATGCCCTAATTTTTTTTTTGAAAATAGAAAATGGCCCGTAAAATTTTTTTTTCCTCAGAGGACAACTAACCGGGATGATTTTTTGCTGCAAATTGTACGGATAGTACGATTGATTTTGCAAACCCTAAAAATACCAAGCTCCCCGATGATGCATCCGATTTTGATGAATGGGTAGGCTATCCTAGGGTTTCGAGGCCTTCTCAAGACAATGGCGAAGCTGGATCTGACTCAATCAGCTTCAAAAATCAACTTGGTCCCTGGGTGGAAACAAGTAGCCTTCAATGGAAACCTTCAGCCTGCAAGAATCTTGCACACCAAATTTCTTGATCGAGGGTTGACGTTTCACTGGACAAGCTCTGATACCATGTTGGGATAATGGATGCATAGTCCTTGAAGCTGCAGTCTTCGATGTAGGACCTTTAAGCCAGGAAAGATAATCAACCACCCAGAAAGTGTTGCAACTAGGCATGCACAATGGAGATTCAATTATGATGAAAAAGATTGATTACAAATGTACAAGATGCCTGATTATATAGGCATGAGCTAAACCCTAATATGCATGAGATGTTGCCATGTGTCTTGATCTAACAACATGTGACAACATGTGAACCCTAATGGTAACAATCATTAAATGAGGGGATAAGTCTAGAAGGACAACTCAACTTCTAGATGGAATCTTATCTCCTACAAATAAGGAAGGGAATATTATCCCATTTATTAAATGATTTATCTAATAATGCAACCTAGGACTTAATTAATTAAATGCAAGACCTAAGTGAACTTATGCTAGTGTAATAATTGATTAATTACACCAACATTCCTTCCCTCAACAAAGTCCTACAAATAGTCAATGGCTCATAGATGATGTCCTTTCTAGATGGTTATTTTGGATATAACCAAGTGCTGGTCAATTATGAGGACAAAATGAAGATTGCTTTCATGACCAAGTGGGAACATTTTCCTACTGAAGGATGCCATTCGGTCTTATTAACACTAGATCCACCTTATAGTGAGTGATGGATGTGGCTTTTAAGGATTTGGTAGGTAAATGTATCATTATTTACGTGGATGATCTGACCGTCTTTTCCAAGAATAGGGAGGACCACATTGCTGATTTGTCAAAGGTTCTTGAAAAATGTATAAAGTATGGTGTCTCCCTAAACCCAAAGAAATGTGTGTTTTGGGTCTTAGAAGGAAAACTGTTGGGTCATATAATTTTGGAAAGATGCATTTCAATCAACCCAAATAGAGTGGAATCTATTATGAAACTACCTATGCTGAACAACAAGAAAGAGATGAGATCTTTCTTTAGGAATATAAAATTCATAAGGAAGGTTCATAACTGGGTTTGCAAAAATTGTCAAACCCCTCAATGAGATGATGAAGAAAGACGTGAAGAATGAATGGAGTAATGAGGTGAAGGCTTCCTTTTCACAAATCAAACAATCTATTTTAGAAGTGTTTGTGTTAACCAACCCTGATTATTTACAACCCTTTTATATTTATTCTTTTGCATATGACCATTCATGTGTTGCTATTTTGACATAGCAAAAAGGCAATGGGGACAAATGACCAATAGCATTCATAAGTTCTCCATTCAAAAATGCTAGGATTAGATACCCATCATTGGAGAAGCAGGCCTTTTTCCTAGTAAGGGCTATTAAAAAATTCTTCCATTACATCCTACGCAGCCAAATCACTGGCATCATTCCTGACCCTGCAATGAAGTCCCTTCTTATGCAGAGCAAGATGGGGGAGTGAAGAGGAAAGTGGATGGTGATTTTGCATGAGTTCGAGCTTGAAATTCACCCTATGAATTTGGTTCAAGGGCATGTCTTGTCCAAAGAAATGGTTGATGTTGACTCCAAGATCACTTGTTAGCAATATATGGTGTAGTCATTCATAGGAGATCCATGGTATGCTAATCCAATTTTTCTATTACTGAATAACAAGTGTCCTAAGGGGATTAATAAAATGTAGAGAAGAGCACTAAGACTAAAGAGTGACCACTATATGATTAAAGGAGGATCCTTGTATAGAAATAACTTTGAGGGTGTCTATTTGCGTTGTCTGGATCAACATCAGGTGAAGTAGGCCATTGCTGAATTTCATGGTAGACATGGTATTGGTCATGGTTCAGCCAGTGCAATGACTTATCATATCTTGAGGCCAGGATACTATTGGTCTCATGTGTTTTGAGATTCTCATCAACACATCAGGACATGTCAAACATCAACATCTAGAGAACGTAACCTAACAATGCCCCTACAACCTGTATATGAGGTGAGACTATTAGCCCAATGGGCTTTATATTTTGTTGGGGTAATTAATCCAAATTCTTTTGTAAGTCATAGTTTTATATTGAATACAATGAATTACTACACATGGTGGACCAAGGCTCAACCTTACAATAATTGCACCACCGATTTCGTTATCAAATTCCTCAATGAACATATCATTACCATGTTTGGGGTACAATTTTCTTTGGTATGTGATAATGGCCTAGCCTTTTCTTCAACACAATTCATTCAATGGGAATTTGGATATAAGATAGTTTTGAAATACTCATCCAACTATTATCCACAAGGAAATGGGGTAGCTGAGTCTACCAATAAGAATTTGTTAGAAGTAATCAAAAAATTGTTAGAAAGTAATCCTAGGGATTGGCACACACAGTTGAAGTTCACCTTATCGACGAATAGGACTAGAATTAAGGCTTCCCTAGGAAAATCACCATTTAAATTAGTTTATGGCCAAGACCTATTCTTTCCTATCAATCTACAAATACCTATTTTATGGTTTATGCAAGAATTCTACTCCAATGATGATAGGATAGAGGTTAGATTAACTATTTTTCTAAATCTAGAAGAACATATAGATGTTGCCCTGCAAATTTTTTTCAAACATCGGGTTGTAGTCAAATGCTGGTTTGAAAAGAGAGCCAAAATCAAGGCCTTTAGGATATCAGATATTGTGTTGCTATGGGACAAGGTTAGAGAGAGGAAGGGTGATAGACTTTGGTTAGGACCATATCAAATCATTGAGATCCTTGGTGAGAACACTTTCTAACTTAGCACCTTAATGGGAGAACCTGTTGCATTTCTAGTCAATGGGCAGTTTATCAAGCATTACTTTAGCCTATGAAGTTCTGATCGTCCATCCTTTATATATATGTAGTTTAGTGGTTTTCTTGTTTTGGTTTGTTTGTTTGTTTGGTTTCTTTTTTTTTCTATTTTTTTGTTTATTTTTTTGTTGTCTTTCATTGTTTTCTTTATGTTTTTAGGGAATTCATTTTCATCATTTTAGATTAATGGGTATTTGTTCAAAGCATACTAAGGGTACTATGATAGAGAAATTGATTTAGGTGTTTTCAAGTGTATCTATTGTTCATTTTCTTTGCAAAACTTATGTTTTATGTCCATCTTAATTACAATTTGAAAGGTTAGAATAAACAGATATATTCTAAGTGATCTTATAAACCACGACTAAATCTGTCACATATTAGATAGAATAATTTATTTCCTTGAAGGCCTAGTTGTCTTAGGATGACTATATTCTTGATTCAGGTGAAAAAACTGAGTCCCAATGCTATCATGAGGTCCACCATAGTTCTCAACCTAATTTTCAAATTACTACATATGAGTATTGAGGAAAAAGATAAGAAAATAATTGCTTCAAGAAAATCCAATAAAAAGAAAAAAAAAAGAGAGAGAAAAGAAGAAATTTTGAAAGTAAACTCAATATTATAAGGGCAATTCAAGTATCTCTATCAGGGCTATAGATTCCTAGCTAGCAATAGAGCAATTCTTTGAGGGAGCTAGAGGTATCTCCGTTGGGGCTATAGACACCTGGCTGGAAGTTGAGCAATTCTCAGGATATCATTGCACAACAACTAAAGAGATCCACCTCATGTAGCTTGAATCTGAATACATTTGTTTCAAGGATAGGTAAAGTATTTAAGGAAGGGATGTACCACAAATGCACACACTTAGATTTAAATTTGTTATATTGATTCATGATTTGAGATTTTAACTCAACCTTGTTTGTTGTAGTTGATCGCACTCAAGTTAATATATTCATAAACCAAAGGTTATAGGTGATTAAATTCTTCAATATCTTGAAAATGGATAAATCATTTCCCAGTCGAGTCACCAATTGTTATACCCTGCATGACCACCTTATTTCTTTTTGTTTGAAATGGGTCCCCCTTTTGTTGTTTTTGTCTTTGGTGTTCTTGTTCGGGCTTTGGGATTTGTCTTTTTCTCCTAAGTATTTGTTTTCCTTATTTTTTTGAGATCGTATTTTGGGTTGTCACTGGTACTTGACACCTTTAAATGTGTGAAGTCTAATTTTCATCCTAATCCTTCTCCCCACATTTTTCCTTGCTTTTGTTTTCTTTCTATCAAGTTTGGATGTTAGATCAAAACCGACACTTGGCACCTTCACTAGGTTCAAGTGCTAGTTTCTTCCCAATTCTACTTCCCATTCTTTTTCTTCTATTTGTCTTGGACGGAGCCAGGTTTCGGATTGAAACTACCACCCTGCATTTTCTAAAGTGCAAGTTCCCATTTTCAACCCGATCCCGCTCCCCATGTTTTGTCATTGTGTTCTTTTTTATTTGTTGGAATCAGGTTTTGGAATGGAACCAGAACCAAGAACCTTCATAAGGTCTTGTTCCAGTCTTCATCAGGATCCCAATTTCTGACTGTGTTTTTATTTGTGTGTTTTGGAATCGGTATCGAACTGGAACTAGAAGTAAAAACCTTTCTAGGGTTCTTGTTCCTAGTTCCATCCTGATCTCGATTTCGATGCCCTATTGCTTCTTTTTCTTGTCAAGTTTAGGTTTTGGAACCTTCTCAGAACTTTCCACTCATTGAGGGTTTTGGTTCTTGGTTCCATCCCAATCATGAATTTCACCTATCTGTTTCCACCCCAATCCCAAGGCTTGAACTATTTTGCATTAATGATAAACAACTCGCATGTGCGAGCCATTTTATAATCCTGCTACTCCTCAATTTTTTCTCATTGTTACTTGGTATTTTGACGAAGGAGCGAGAGTTGAGCGAAGGGTGTGAGATAGAGGTCAAGTTTGGTGATTTGTTGTTGGATTTTGTCACTAGGGGTTGTTGGATTTTGCGCTGCTTTACTCAAGGTAGGTATTTTTGTTTGTACATTTTTATTTTCTTGCTTGCCTGTGTGTTCTATGATTGTTATTTCACTGGTTTTCATTTTCATTTTTTTTTGGTTTTTGGTGGGATTTTGTGCTCGTTTCTTGTTTTCCTCGAACCCTCTCATTTGTTTTTTTTTTTTTTGGTTTTCTTTGTTTTCATTTTTCTTGTCTTTTGCTTTGTGCTCTTGGTGTGGGTTTCTTTTATTCCTGTTGTGCCCTATATGAGCTAGGGTTTCCATACCACATGGGTCAAGTCTATTTTAACTATGATAAAATTTAAATTTTGACCATTACAAACTATGAGTCAAAACCTTGCATTTTCTCATATCTGATTCCCGAATGAAATGGAAATGAGGTTAAAATTTTGAATCAGTCTTTTGAGGCTTTTGAAATTATCTCGATCCTGATCCTAAAGGTTTTTTTTAGGATATTGTTAAATCCATTTAAATTCCTTCATGTTTGATTTTGTCTTGATCTTGATTCTTGCAATCTTATCAGAATCAGGTTTCAGAACTAAACTTTAGCCTATTACCACTGCTTAGGTCTATGTCCAACTCATATCCCAATTCCAAATTTTGATCTTTAATCAGAATCAAAGTTTGGATCATAACCTTACCATGTTCATAGTTTTTTTCAAAGTTCCAACTCATGCCCCGATTCAAATTCTCGCATTATCTTTGGGATCAATTTTTAGAAGGAATCAAACCCTTGACACAATACTGCTTGGTGTCATCCCGATTTTGAATTTTGACCTCTATTAAAGATCAAAACTTAGAGTTGACATGTACCCATTCATGTCTCAAAATGTCTAGGTTTAAATGACATCCCGATTTTTACTTTTGATAGCTATTCGGGATCAGACTTCGGAAGTGAACCTGACTCCCGACCCCATTTTGAGTCTTTGATCCTATCCTTATCCTGACTTTGACTTCCAATCACTCTTAGGGATCAAAACTTGAGATGAAACTTGAAGTTCTTCCATTTACCAACTCCTAGTGTTGGATCCAAACCTAACCCCGACTTTCGATATGTTTTCCTCTAGGGTTCTGATACAGAACACGATCCTGATCCCAATGTCTGATAGGTATTATATGAAGTGTTACTAACGGTTAAATTCCAGGTGCAAACCCAATCCTGACTTCCAAAAGTACTAACATATTTTCTAAAAAATACTTCTTTCAAATCATAGGCTTTTAATGTAAGATGTATATGATGTTTAACCTTATCTACTCCTATTATATAATGAATGTCATTATTTATAGGCTTAATTAAATGTATTCATCAAAAGAGGATATTGGCACTAAAGAGGTGCAACGAATGCAAGAAGAGCAACGAGGACAAAGAGGATAAAGACCTAAGAAGTTGAAACAAGAATAGTTGTCATACACTATGAAGTACAAATACCAAGGAAATCCAGTCCTCTCCATGTTTGGGTCAGAAGTAATGGAGATAACAGACACGTTGGTTGGTTATATTGACCTTTAACAGTTTTTTAAGGACGCTTTTGTAGAGGATTCTAGTCCAAGAGCAAAGAAAATGGTTAATTCAGGGCTAGCACACATAGCCTCATTTCCCATTCTTGTATAGTGTCCTGAATTTATACTAGCAACTACAAATTCCTATAATATAACTTAAAGAAAATGCATTGATTCTTGGGGCAATGATATCATTGATTTGTCACCAGGGATGATTAGATTATTATTTGATTTTCATCCTTATCCCAACCTAAAAATAATAACCGAGTCCCAAGCACTGGAACAATATCAAAAATATGTAGATGGCAACAAGGCATGCATTAGTAAGAGATGGTTAAAAACTGAGAATAATTCCTTAAAGATATTAGCCCCAAAGCCTAAGAGGTCTGATTTCTTAGCTGAGGTAGGTGAGATTATTATAATATTATCCAGGGAATTTGGAAAGAGAGACTCACATGCCTTTGAGGACTGGATGTTCCAATTCATTTAGATCATTCTTGATGGAAAAAAATACTTGGACTAGGGATAGATGGCATCAAATTCAATCTATGATCAAATCACTAAAGTGAAAGTGAAGGATACCAAAACATTTAATATAAGCTCCTATGTTATATATTATGTTGCTAGGATGGGGAATTTCCCAAGGTTGACTATAGTGGGTATGCTTAGAGAGTTAGATGGATAGAATAAGGTATGGCAATACTAAGATCAATTGGAACTCAAGAAGGAAAAAAGACATTTGAAGAGAGTAAATGATGCCTTCTTGTATGTGGTGATCAATCAGCTAACTAGAGATGTAGGTTTTATATTTTCTAAGGAAGCCAAGGCTTTTGTTGAGGAATGGGGAAGTTGGTTCATTCAGTACCCCAAAAGTACTTACATTGGACTATTTTGTTTTGACAAGGCTCCTTTTAAATTGCCAAGGTGTTGTAGTGATAAGATGATATTAATGGAATTCTCTAGGTAGGTAGTTGAGGTAAATACCAAGTTCTCAGAGAAACATAAAGCAGGATGCCATTATTTTCCTTTGGAGCTAGGGTTTTATTCATGCCAATCATCAATAGTAGCCAAGGAAGCAACAGAAGAAT
>VDFB02086237.1:0-23035 GCA_007258455.2 Sequoia sempervirens
TGTGTGTTCTTCATTGTATGTTGTATATGCATTGTAACAATGAGACATAACTAAGTGTGATCAGATTAGTTTTGTACGAGGTTGATCAGGGAAATGTTGCTACTATGTAATTGTATATCCGAAAGGAGAGTCAATAACTTGTATGTAACTCATTTACTGTAATACAACTGATTTTTCTTTGGTGTGGTGGGTTTTTCTCTCGTAATGGTTTTCCCACATAAATCTAGTGTTCAAATTGTGTGTGTGTTTATTTCTCCATTATGTTATTTCTTTCATGTGCACCTTAATGAACTATATTTGCAAAATTAAAAATGTATCTGCATCCTTCTCTGAGGTTTGACATTAGGAGAGTTTGTTTTTGCATCCTCAAGATTTCCTTACAGGTAGTATTTTTTTATAAGGGTTGTCATGGGGAGAGCCCATGGATTTTAATGAAGGTTTGAAGGAGGTGTCAGGAGACACTTCGATGGTAGAGGTAGATGATGGGGTTCCTTCTCTGGCTTCCACTTGAATGGGATTGTCCAAGATTACTTTGTTTAAAGTGCAAAAGGTCAATGGTTGCTTGGAAAGAGCTCAAGTGCTCCCAGTAGTAGTGATTCAAAAGGAAGCGGTTGCAAAGGATTTAGAATACTTCAATAAGCATTTTTTAATCTACAAGTTTCTAGGGATGAGGGTCTCTCTTCCTTTCCTTGAACCTTGAATTCAGAGGACATGGAACCCAAAGGGGGACTTCGAGGTTCTGTTAGCTACGAATAATTTCTTTTTGGTGGATTTTTATTGCATTTTGGATAGAAATAAGGATTTTGAAGGTGGCTCGTACTTCTATAATCAGGTGGGACTATTCATTAAACCTTGGCATGTGGGTTTTAATTCAGCGGAGGAGCTATCATCCAAGGTCCTGGTTTGGGTTCATCTTCCTTGGTTGTCACTGGAATGTTGGAGGAGAGATATTTTGTAGTCTATTGCCATGGAATTGGAAAAATCGATTGGCCCCTCTCAATAAACTCTGGAGAAATGGATCTTTTCCTATGCACATGTTTGTGTGGAGATTGATTTGAGTCATCCTTTGCCTGATTCTATTGAGCTGACAATGGGGTCTAGTTCCTGCCCTCAACCATTAGATTATGAAACTCTGTCGTTTAGATGTCGTTTATTCCGTGACTATGGCCATCTTCAGAGGAGGTGTTTGTGTGCTTCTAGTGTGGGTAAATCAAGTATTGGGATGGCTCCATCAAATACAAGATCCAAAAAGGGCAAAGGGCCCATGCAGGGAGTGATTCCAGATAAAGATGGTTTTGTACCTGTTAGGTCTCGAAACAAAGGCTGAGGTCAGAAGAGGAATTTTTGAGATCTCCATGAGGGGTTGTTTAACAGGTTTGATGCACTGGATGACCTAGTTCACGAGGAGGGGATATCTCCTAGTATGCATGTGGATGCTCCCCCTTTTACTGCTCATAATCTTGAGCCTATGACTGTTGCATCTTTGGCTCTTGGCCCTATGGAGACCCCTGGGGAAGGGAAGGATTCTTTAGCTCCCTCCCCTAAGGTTCGGCTTGGGGACCCTTGTGTGTTGGCTAGTACTTCCTTGGTCTCTGTTGCGGTTGGTGCTTGCTCGATTGGAGATTCAGGTTTTGTAGATCCTGGAAAGAGTAAAGCTTCTGCTTCTTCCCCCATTCTGGGAGTGCAACAAAAGCCCCTAAAAAAGAGTGCTCCTGAGAAGTCCTAGAAGGTGGGTAGGAAGAAGGATCAAGAGAAAGTTAAGTTGGTCAGTGAAACATTGGTTGAATCTGGGTCAATGAATACTTTGGATACTCATTTCTCTCACCCGTCACGATGATAGTGTTTTCATGGAATGTGAGGGGTATGAATAGCATCCCTAGACAAAAGGCTATTTGGGACTTGGTCCATGCTAATTCTCTGGATTTGGTTTTCCTTCATGAGACAAAATTATCTGTGGACAGTATACTACATAGTGCTTCTAAGATTTGGAATAGAGGTTTATGTCAGTGTGTGGGTGCACATGGGAACTCTGAAGGTCTTACCCACTTCTGGGATCCTAGGTGAATTTCTCCTATTTGGTGGTTCTCTAGTAGATTTTCCATTGCTCTTGTAGCAATTAGTTTGGACACGGGGGAAAGAGGTTTTCTTTCTAACATCTATGCTCCAATGGATATCCCTAGTAAGATTCTCTTGTGCTCTCATATCAATTTTCTAAGATCTTTGGATCCCTTCCTTCCCTGGATTATGGTAGGTGACTTCAATGCAATTGCTTCTCTTGAGGAGAAAAGGGGGGGAGTGCCTCGTTTGGACCCCTCTTCTGATCTTCTTAGGGAGAATTTGGCTCAGCTTCAGCTGGTGGATATTAAGCCTTTGAATGACATGTTTACTTGGAATAATAGGAGGCTTGGAGATGAAGCCATTTCTGAAAGGTTAGACAGGTTTCTTGTTTCTAGTTTTTGGGTTGGTGACAAGTGGTTGTCAAGCTCTGAAATTCTAGATTGGCGGGGATTAGATCATTGGCCGAATAAATTCACTACCTATCTCGTGGGTAGGCCTAGGAAACAAAATTTTAAATTTCAGCTTATGTGGCTCAGGGAGGGGAACCTTCTTGACATGGTTTCTAGATGGTGGAGTGAAGGACAACCAACTTTTGGCACGACTATGTACTCCTTTGTGAAGAGGCTTCAATATGTGAAGTATAAATTAAAACATTGGAATAAGTACCAGTTTGGAAATGTATTCCAAAATAAAAGGGTTTCCCAGGAGTGTTTGGATTCTATTACCAAGTTGATTTGAGATGAGGGGCTTGATGCGGATTTGAGCAGGTTAGAGGATGATGCAGTTAAAAACCTGGAGGAATGGGAGCTTTGGGAGGAATTTTTTTGGAAACAGAAGGCTCGTGTTGACTGGCTTCGGGAAGGTGATAGGAATACCTCCTTTCATAATTTAGTGAAGGCTCGAAGACAGGGTAACATTATTTCTTCTCTTCGCTCACCTAAGGGTTCGGTTCTTGCCTCCTCATTGGAGATTTCTAGGGAGGTGATGAGTCTAATTTATGACTCAATTTTGATAGAGTTTATTATCTATTTGTTGTAGTTGTCATAGACTTTGATACTTGGATGTTGACCCTTTTATGATATTTCCTCAAAACCATAGACTTTGGGCATAAGCTTATTTTTGTAATCTTTAATGACATTGACATGCTATATGAACTATCTATGTTAATTTTACATGTGGATTAATGAATGTTAATTTAAGATAGATAAAGATATGCAATTGTTGTGTGTACTAATATTGTTATGCAGATATAATTAGAAGCCTACAAAATTGGGGAAGATTCTGCCAGCTGGTCATTCGCCATGAAGGTCAACAAGGTGATCGTTCAAAGGGAAAATGGAGGGAAGACTCTCAGCAAGAGGGAAATTCCTAGTTCAAATTGAAGGATTGTAACCACCTTGTAAATGGTTTTAATTTTTTGTTGAGAGAATATAGGAGTTACTGTTGTGCTAGATCTGCGTTAAGGAAAACATGCTTGACCAAATTCCATGCATGCATAACCTCCTCTCAACTTTTTATGCTTTCCCTAAAGTGGCGTCCTCCTAATCTATTGGAGTTGACTGCCTTGCTAGGTAGTTAGTAGCTTTCCTTCCTATAAATAAGACTTGAATGCTTATTCTCAAAAGGTTGATTAATCTGATGATGTACTCACATTATTAGTTTTTCAATAATACAGTTATGCTACTCGTTTGTACTCATGTTTTCTAATGAATAAAATGAGGTTATAAGTTCACACATCTGAGTTTACATTTTTATTAAGGGATACTCATCCAAGGGGGCCCACTTGGTGAGCATTCCATCCTTTAGTTTAGTTATTATTTTCCATTCAGCAATTAGTTAAAATCTGGTACTGTCTGTTCCTGCAGCCACTAGAATTCCATTCTGTGACTACTCCTGCAGCCAAAGCAGACAAAGTAGTTTCCTATTTGTTTTCTCATATTTTCATTTTTGTCATGCACTTCAACTTAGTATAGTTGTTGATTGATGTTCAACATTTATGTTATTTATTTCCAAGCAATTTACTTTCAGCATTATGTATTTCTTAGTTGTAGAATGAATGTGGCTACTTCGGGATTCCTAGTGCACATACTGTCCTGACCCATTTCAAGTCTACGTCCCTAGGTTGATAAGTTAAATGCACCTTCATGGTGATTAAGACAGCTATTCAAATTAGATGTCCAATCTTTGAATCATAGCTTTATGGGCTTAGTTGTTAAATCATTGTAGGAGGCCAACAGGAGGCAGTTTGCTTTTTCTCTAGCCTCTTTTTTGAAGATACCCCGCCTGCTTGTGAGGAAGAGGCTTTTATATTGGCTTGTGTCCCTCCTTTTGTGACTACGGATATGAACACCTCTCTTCTTAAGCCTATTTATTTGAAGGATTTGGAGGAGGTGGTGTTTCAGTTGAAAAAAGGGAAGGCTCCTAGTCCAGATGGGTTTTTGACGGAGTTCTTTTTAGAGTTTTAGGAAGTGATCAATCTTGATTTGTTGGAGGTTGTGCAGGAGTCTTTAAGGAATAAGCAAATGTTGAGGGCCATGAATGCCACGTTTCTTGCTCTTATCTCAAAACGTGAGGGTGTTGATTCTTTGGATCTTTTTTGACCTATTGCTTTGTGTAATGTGGTTTATAAAATCATTACAAAGCTTATTGTTGAGCTTCTAAAGTTGTGGCTGGATAAGGCTATCTCAGAGGAACAAGAGGGATTTGTTGCGGGTAGACAGATTTTGGATGGTGTAGTTATTGTGGCTGAGACTATTCACTTCATGGCCTCTTCGAAGGAAAAGGCCATGTTTATAAAGCTGGACATGGCTAAGGTATATGATAGATTTAAATGGTTATTTTTTGACCAAAATTCTTGGTGCTTTTGGGTTCATTAGGGAATGGATTGATTGGGTCATGAGCTATGTGACGACATCCTCATTTTTTGTTCTCATAAATGGGGAGGCCTCTGATCTATTTGGTGCGTCTAGAGGTCTTCGACAAGGGGATCCCTTATCCCCTTATTTGTTCATCCTAATGGCTAAAGGTTTGGGGAGATTCATTAAACCTTGAGTTACGAATGGGCTCATTCAAGGCTAGAAATGGAGTAACTCTTCACCTCCTCAAACCCATCTTTAGTTTGTGGAAGATTTGACATTGATGGGTGCTGCTAAGGTGGTTGCTTTTCGACAAACATTGGATTGTTATTTGGCTGCATCAGGTCAAAGCATAAATGAAAGTAAGTCTTGTATTTATTTTTTAATACCCTCAAGCTTATCCAGCAACGTATTGCCAGGATCTTAATTAGGTTTTAGGTGGGGAAGCTTCCCTTTATCTATCTTGGTATCCCTTTGTATGTGCACCCACTCCCTTGGCATTTTTGGTAGGATGTGATCAATAAATTTTGTGGGCTAGTTTGTCATTGGACCTATAGATGGCTATCTACGGATGGTAGAATTACTCTATTGAATTTTGTGGTGCAATTCCTACCTATATACAGGTGCTTTGTGATGACTACTCCCACAAGTTTCATCAGACTTTGAAGGGCTCTGTATTTAGTTTCTTTGGTCAGGTAATCTCCTTTCGAGGAAGTGGAGCTTAATTAAGTGGGAAGTTGTTTGTTGGCCAAAGTAGGAAGGTGGTCTAGGATTGCACAGGGCTAATTATAATGGGAAAGCTTTGGCTGCTAAGCTATACTAGAGATGGTGTACACACCAACATCGATTTTGGGCCAGGATCCTTACCTTCAAGTACCTTGGGGGAGTGGATGGTGCTGAGGTCCCCGAATTTAGTCTTTTGGGGAAAGGTTCTATGATATGCGATGATCTCAAGAGGGGAGCCATGTTGGTTAAACAAGGTTTGTTTTGGATTTACAAAAGAGGTTCTGATGCTCTTTTTTGGCATGACTCATGGGATGGTTTCCTGTCGATCCTTTCCTCACATCCTCACTTGGAGGATTTGAGTAGGATTTTTGTTCAAGCCGGTTGGAGCTAAGTAATGGATTTCAAAGCCCCTCAGGTTTTGGGAAAGACTATTGTCTTCTAGTGGAAGGATATGCAGGAGTGGCCCATGGGTGGATCTTTGGAGGATATGAGGGAATTTTCCACCATTTTGGCCGATAGAGTTTGTTGTTCTTTTTCGGAGAGGGATGTGTGGCTTGGGGTTTGGGTCCTAAAGGGTAGTACACTATTGCATCAAGGTATTGTGTTTTAGATAGACAAGCACTAGGCAAAGCAGAGGTTCCTTGGTGGAAAAATATTTGGAATAACTTCTCTTGGCCAAAATGCAATTTCTTTTCTTGGTTGGTGGTGTATGGCAGGTGCTTGACTTGGGATAACCTCTGTAAGCAATGCTTCCAAGGTCCCTCATTATGTTTCCTTTGTCTAAAATATGTTGAGACTATTCCTCATCTTTTCTTTCAGTGCCCCTTTGCTAGGAATATTCAGCATTTTTGGTGGAAGGCCTAGAATTTTCCATGCAAGCACCCCTGTTCTTTGGATGAGTTGTGGTGGAACATTGGATCCATTTCGGTGAAGACTTCGTATTTGCACACAAGGTGATCTATTGGCCCTAGTCTGATTATTTGGCATATTTTGTTGGAGTACAACTGCAAGATCTTTTTGGATAAGAAGTTGTTGGTAGTACATATTTGGGCTTGTATTCTTAGGGTCTTGAAGGAGACTTTGTATGTGAAATGTGACCTGTCAATCCCGGTGGATCCTAGAGATACTGGTGTTATGTGTAATTTGGGGATTTCTGTTGGTGGTACTAGAAGGCCCAAGGTTGGGCGAGGAAGGTGTTCTAGAGGGAAGGTCTTTAGGGGGGCATTGGATACTCCCTCCCACTAGAGTTCTTATAATCAATACGGATGGGTCTATAAGGGGTAATCTCAGGAACCCTAGTGTTGGTGGGGTGGGCAGAGATAGCTCTGGGGTGGTGGTGTTCTTCTTTTTGGAGTATAGGGGGAAGCACTCTAATAACCTTATGGAGGCCTTGGCAATTCTTTTGGCTTTAAAGAGGACATATGCCCTCGGCTCGAAAAGGGTTATCTATGAGTCAAATTCTCAAGTGGTGGTAGACTTGATAAATAGACGGTAGTTTGATGATGCTAGTTGGAAGCTTACAGTGGTGGCTAAGCAAATCACCAGAATTGGGGATTTACTAGATTTTATCACCTTCTCTTATATCCCTCGGAAATGTAATAAGGTGGTTAATGGGTTGGCCAAATGGGCTTCTGAGAAGAATGGGACTTGGTTGGTGGATGACTGGGACAGTCTACTAGGGAATCTTGCTCAAGATTTGGAGGGTTGGGTTACGGAGGATGTGAGATGTTACATGAACACTTCTTGATTTCTTGTATGATGTTTCTTGGCCCTTTTGGGATTCTTCCTACTTTCTACTTTGTACTGTTCTAGATGATTAATAAAGTTTTTACCCTCTTTTATTTTATTTTATTTTTTTTAAAGGTATTGATGTCCTTGATCCAGTAAAAAAAAATGAATTTTGATACGTACAAAAAAATTTATGTTGTATACGGTCCGCTTATGTCTGAATTGTAATTGGTTTGACTTCAAAACTTGATTAAGGAAAAAATATTCAATAAAACACTATGAAACAAAATGAATTGGTTAGATATCGTAGTTACAAATCTAAATTCGAAAAAAATAGAATTTTATCCTTCATAGAAAAAAAGTTACATGTTGCACAAAAAACATCACTCTTTAAAAATGGTGTTTACTGTTAAAAACTAGTTATCGAAGGAGATGAAAAAAAAATGCAATTGGATTCCAAATTTTTAAAAATATATATATATATAGAATCTATAGACAAAATGTTACAAATCAGTAGTTTGCATCATCTTCAAATTCAGTTTAGTGTCCAGTTTGGCCAAAAATTGTAAACCAGTATTGTGGGATCACCCCATAGTGAATGGTATACCTAATACAGTATTCTATCAATGATCATCGACAATAGTTGGTATGATAGTGACAGTTTGCAATTCTCTAACTGTGACAGTTATGGTCTTATACTTCTTGCTTGTGATAGTGAAAAAGTGGCTTGCTAATGATAGTGGTTGCTTGTGACAGTGGTATTTGTGACAGTAGTATTCATCTGCATCCTTCTTTGATCGTTGGTTGCACATTATTAGTCTCAAAGGTAATGGTGTTTGTTGATGCAAGGTAAGTTTCAAAGGTGTTGATAAAATTTGATACAAGGTAAGGTACTTATACATATAAGTTATGTCAAAGTTGTTTCTTGATCATTCAGATATTCAGTGGAAGTGAGTATTGTTATTTATACTTCAGAAAGTTGTAAGAGGTTTGATTGTATGATACAAGAGATACAAGGTTGGGAAATGTCGTGTTTTGATATGATCAAAGGTGAATAGATATGGTCTTTTGAGATAGTTATATTGTCAATGCACAATGAAAAATGGCATATTTACTTCATTTTCTTCTAACAGTGGTTACTTGGTTTCATACATGACTGCTTTCCTCATTGGTTTTAGACATAAGTGTCTTTGTTGCAGTTGGTTTGTAATGGAAGCAATTACAAAGACAATATACAGATCCATGTGTATTATGCCTCACATTCCTAATGGCAACAGTTCTTTGATGGTGTGACAGTAAGCCTTCTAACTTGATGGTGCCATTTCATGATTTTAGACAGTGCTTCTATATGTTTCTTGTCCTTATATCCCTTCTACTTAGATGATTAGTTGCAGGTCTCTACTTACAATGTTATGACTGTTTTTATAGCATAGTGGTGCACGGTATGTGGAGTAGAGTAGAGTATCTTGATGGTCTTGCAACATGAAGTCTTTGTTGTATCTTTGCTAATGATATGCCTCTTTAGTTTAAGAAATCTTCAAGTTGCAGGTCACTCATTTTAGAGATCTTTAGTTTCTAAAAAGAGTTCTATTAATAGACCATATTTATCATGTTACTAATAATGTCTGGAAGACTGCCATGTGTACCAAAATATTTTACACATGCCAAGTGAAATTTATTGTTGGTACCATGTATTTTTAACAGTGGAGAACTAATATAACTTAAAGGACATTCTTATTTATTGGAAAAGGGCTATTGTAATAGATATTGGTTATAATATCAACCTTTATCATTCTTAATGTGTGGGTTCTGCACATGCATTTAAAGGACTAAATTGTTTACTCTTTTTTTATTGTTGATCAGGTAAATCCAAGCAATGCTCCTTTAGTTGTTGGTCAGCTGCTTGATGATGATTGTCTCGAGGACTTCATCAAAGGTCTTATTCTTTATGTTTATTCTCTCCTTCCTGTTGAACCACTTGTTGAAGAATGCAAGAAAAAGGTAATGTATAAAATCTCCAAAGCTATTTTTTAATTTCCATAAGGTTTATATTAAGCTAACAGTTCTTGTTTTGTCTTTGTTTATTCCAGGAACCGACTTTGATTGTTGACACAATTTTTAGAGCATCTTGTGAGTGAAGGAAGTCAGGATGTACATGTACACAATGCATTGGGTAAAATCATTATAGGACCCTTAGGCTTCATTTTTCAAGTAGTTCTTTCATGTTCTGGAGCTATATAAGCAAAAAGTAGAGCATTGTAACTCAATTTTCTTAGTCACAGCACTGAGAAACACACTTTGTAACACATTTTTCAAAGAAAAGACACATATTTAAGTCTTGCATCTATTGTAAGAACACCTTTTCTCAATAAAATTTTAGTATTTTTCCTTCTTAATAGTGGTTCATTATGTGCAAATGAATGATTGATTATGTTTTTCTGTGTTTTATGTTTAAACCTCAAAAACATTGTCTCATTTCCAGTACTTTTAGGCAGAAATCAGTGAATACAAACAATTAAATAAACTACCAATTGACTAAATATACTACCAATTGACAGAAATCAGTGAATAAATATACTATGAATTGACAGAAATCAGTGAATAAATATGACAAAATATATGACTAAATCAATGACTAAAAATATACTACCAAATTGATCAATCAAAACAACCAATAAATGACTAAAAATGGTTTAGTCATAAATTTGGTCGTGTTATAAATGACTGGCAATAAACTACTAATGGTCACGTGACCAAGCTCAATGAATAAATATGACTAAATATATGACTAAATCAATGACTAAATTAATGACTAAATATACTACCAAATTGATCAATCAAAATGACCAAACAAATGACTAAAAATGGTTTAGTCATAAATTTAGTCGCGTTATAAATGGTTGGCAATAAATTATTATTGGTCACGTGAACAAGTTTAGTCATTTATATGCAATTTTTAGTAGTTTTTTTAGTCATTTATTTCTATTTTTCTACTAATGACGGTTAAACCAGAATAATGGATTATCACAAATGAGCATAACCATAAATTTTTATTTTTTAGGAAAATCTATAAAACCCTTGGATCCAAAGAATATGAATTCGAGTCATGCAAGTACAAAGCATCCACAAAACGAAAAAGTAGTTCAGAAACTCCAGGCCTTTTCAAGCCAACTCCACAACCACCAACATGCACATGCATCCAAGGGAGATAGACTGTTGCAGAATCTTCCATATCATCCAATGATCAACTCCATAGCCTACATGCAATTGGGGTAACAAAAAACAATACCTTCCAATACTAGGAAAAAACACTTAGTATAAGCACATTACTCCATAGTTGAAAAACAAGCTTCTCCATATCATCAAGGAGCCTCTCACATAGACACCGAATATGAAAGATTTGTTGCAACATAGCCAAAAAGCATAAAAAACACACCCCATGCATCAGGATTATACCGCTATCAACTAGGAGCTTCAAATCACAGCATTTCAATATGACTAACTCCACTTTCTGTCTTTTCCATCCTTCAAGTTGTGTGTTGTCTCCTAAAACTAAAAGAAAAAAGAAAAAACTTTCACTCACCAAATTATCAATCTTCAGTCGATTCCTTTAGATTTCCTCAAAATTGTCAGGCTAAAAAATCTTCACCTAAGGAGTGCCCAGAACCAGAAACGGCAAGAATTCTTACATGCATCATCATGCAAGCACATGCAAGCCACATGCGATTCCATGAAAGTACATGCAACACACATGCAAGTACATGCAACTCACAAACTTGCACATGCAAGCAAAAAGAAAATCCTAGAAGAAAGCTCTGATACCAAATGAAGGGAAATTGATTCATCCCAAAACGAACATCTGAAAACAGTAGGTGTCTTCGATAATTTATGTTTCTTCAAAGAACCTCAAAAAACACATACTACTATGTCATAAAGCGGAATCAAACATAGTTTATTTCCCACCATTAATCCTTAGAGGAAAGTTCATGCAATTTTAGATCTTGCATGATCAACCAGTTTCAACAACATGTATTAAACAAATTCAATAAACAGAATCATCAAACATGAAAGATAAAACAGAAGACATGAACAAAAAGATTTACATGGGGAAAACCCTTTTGGGTAAAAAACCCCACCCTCCAAAAGCATAGATCCATTGTATTATTCAGCAACAAAATACACAGTTACAATACAATTGCAGGCTCTAAGCCTTTACATGGAGATTTACATCCTATTCTATTTGGAGAAAATCTGACAGCATAACCCCTCTGAATTCAATCTCTCCTCTTATAACTCCTCAAGCAAAATATCATATTTATAGAGCTTACAATGCACAAATTAGACATTTCTAAATCGACTTCCAAAGGATAAAGATGCAACATGGAAAGCGCCAAAACCACTGCACACGCATAACGGTAAGTTTCTAATTGTCACCAAACTTGCACATACAAAACATGCACTTGCCAAAATAACTGCACCTCGAAAACTCACATTCCATGCAAACTCAACACAAAAATAAAAAATGTCTTCATGCATAACTCCACCTATAAAATCAACTTTCCAACTTAACTCCTCATCAAAAAAAGAAACTGTAAGTTGTAACTCACAAGACAATGTGAGAAAATTAGCAACATTTAAAAAATTAACGCTATGGAAAAATCAAAAGTTGAGACACCTTCATTTTCCTAACATTTTCTCTTGATCTCTAGATAGTATTCTCTACTTTAGTTTATAGTGCATCCTACCATGGACTCTATTCATGTTCCTTCTACACTTCTAGATCATGCTCTTCCTTTATTTAGATATGAATAGCTATAGTTTTGTGCTTATGTTTTGTTGGAAGTGATGTCTTTCAAGCGATGATGATGCAAACTAAATTTTTCTCAAATTAGATAATAAATTCATATTACACAAACACCCATTTTATGGAAACATGAACGTGACTCAATTCTCTCCAATCCACCAAATCTAAGAATGCCAATTTTGGCATCCACCGTTGGGTTTCAGCTCTTGGGAACTTATTTTTTATCTCTATTTGGATACCATTTATCATCCAACAAAAACCAGATTGTATTGCAGCTACAATAATGCATCCTCCTTGTGGCAAAGAATAATAGCAGGTCTTGGCTCACCAATTTTCATTTCTATTATCAAATCAATGCTTTAGTATGGATGATAAGTTCTGCTATGTACATGACGTCTGTTTCTATGGACCAAAACTTGCCTTCTTAAGTGTTGTGAAAATCTTTTCTTTCTACTTTTGATCAATGATGAAGACTTAGATAGTTAAGATTTGTGTGTAGATCTGATAGAGTGATCAAATACAGCCATTTCCTCTTTTGACCAGACTACCATAGAAAAAATGGTTTACGTGTTTTCTTGTCCCTTTCATTGGGTGAATGGACTAATTGTTTGTTCATCAAGTCAAGTCTGATCGATATAAAATGTCAAAAGTTGGGATCCACTTGACCAATCAACAAAGTGGTAGTGTTAGATCTTGTTAATTCAATGGTCTAGGGTGTCCCAGTTCAGATAGATGGGACACAATAAAACATTCCAAATTGTTTTATGCCATGCCATTCGTCTTAATGTTCTTAGCAAACTTAGGAATTTTCTCTAACAACGACAAGAATTTACATTTTCATACCAAGAATGCAAAGGGAGTTCATGATTAGAGTCATCGAAGAATGTTACCATTTATAGGCTTCTTGTTACATTGTCTGATTACAAATACAATATTGGGGAAGTGGCATCTAAAAGAGCCAAGTATTAGATAGGATAAGGATCATTGGCATGCCTGTTTTAGGCAAGTGGTTGTTTGTCTTAGCACGATAAAGTTCAAAATCATTTTTTTTGCTTTCTTTGTATCTGTGGATAATGTGCAATGATTTAGAGGAATATGTCATGGATAATATTAACTAATAATTTTTTAAAGGGAGTGGAGAGAGTCATATTGCCATTGACTCTCATCTAGAGTTCAACCATTGGTATTGTCAATTGAATTTCAATTATTTAATATTATTCTTGTAAAAAATTATGTAAAATTAACTTTATCTTTTAGGATAAGGGTGTATGGGAAAAATATATGAACATTAAAATATCTTAGATAAAATATCATCTAATTATAACGAGTATATTACATTTTTCTTGTTAGGAAATAATCTTCTTTATTCAAGAAGATATTTCAAGTCTTTTTAATATAAGATATATCAAAAGCTAATTTTTTATTGACATCCACATTTCTTGTAGATATGGAGAATAATATTCTTATAAGGAAGAAGAATGAAATAATTAAGAGGAGAATCAATTATGTCTTTATTTGTAGTTTATTATTAAAGTATTTTTACATTGAGATTGTTTTTAGTTTTATGTGGAAGGGATGCTTCTCAAATTTAAAAGAAAAAGAACAGTCTCTTGATACAATATGAAAGCACTCACTACCCTTGTCTCAATAATTTATGATGATAAATATTTTTCTAAATCTAATAACCACAATAAAGTAAGAAAGAAAAAAAATTAAATAGGATAGCTTTTAGCTATCCAAGAACAAATTATTTCTAAAGATGAAACATTTGTAGTAATCTATAAAGATAGAGATATTGTTAATAGATAGTTCTTACTAAGACGACATAGTTCAATACTTATATTTTGCAATATCAAATTTCAATTTTATTTTATTTTTGTCAAATATTATGTGAAGCATTAAGTTCATAATTCCTCCAAATAAATTTAGCCCCTTCATCTCAAAGGTTGAATATAGAAACACAAGATATATTACAAGTGAAAATGTATATTCAATAGGTAAATATTCCCAAGAGGATGTCATGATAATAAGCTACATAGATGGTTTTCACAACCATCTAAGAAGTTCAATATTTTTCTCTAAGAATTCACATTCTTATTATATCAAAATGCACAAAATAGTCTATCCTCTTTTGTAAGGACACAATGACCTCGAGATGAGTTAAATTCCAAGGGAAAATAAATCTTCACATTCTTAGATAAGGTAGAACTGCATTAACCTTCAAAGCATCTTTGGCTACTCTATTTTTTTCAATGTTATTTTAGCTTGCATTTTTTATGAGCTTCATGTATTTTCTAAAAAAAATTGATTTTATTGGGTATAAAGAACCTAATTATAATGGGTGGTTATTGTCTTAATAAATTGTTTGGGAACAAGCCTACAAAGAATAGCTCACACATTTCTTAGAGATTTATTTATATAGATTTTTTATTTTATACTTAGTAGATGACTATCTATTACTTAAAAGCATTAAAATTCATACCTACATAAGTTTGTGACAATCATATACCCCAATCATATTCTAAATTAAGTTGATTGATCATCATTTTTATGGGGTATTGACACAATCTTTTGAATAAAAGGCATATGTCTAGCACATATAGATGAATTACTTATTATAATAAAATAAAGTCAATAATTAAAGATAATTATGTTTATCATTTGGATTAGCTATATTCTATGATAACTTACAAATGTCTCAAAAAAAAAATGTATAGCACTATAAGAAATGTAATACGATTAAACTAGTTGTTATTTCAACTAGTATTTATTTACATCTTAAATCTATCATATTAAAATACCAATCTTAATTTATAATAAGTAAATTTACCTTATCATATATGACCATATATTACCTATACAAGAGGTATTACATGTATAGAATATTATGTAACCACTAAAAATGGTAGATGAATATTTAATGTATATTAAAGGTTAATCAATTATGGTCTTTATTCTTACACCAAGAATAAAATTTATTTAATTATTGTGTTATTGACTATACTAGTGATCCTATTTATATTAAATATACCTCAAAAATATGCCTTCAAAATAAATGGTGTAGGTGTTATCACATTCATGGAGTGCACTTAAGCATCCACCATGTATAACTATTTAATCAAAGGAAGATTTCAAAAGAATCAATATTTAACTCCTTAGGAATCCTTGACACTTCTCCTCTCAAATAGTGTTTTACCTTTGTTGCAAATAATTTTTTGAATGTCACAAAACTTGACTGTGAGAAATGCCTATCTAACAAATGTGTCCATATTTGGACAGGGAGTTGAACACCCTTTTCATCCTTCATTGTTACTTGCAACCCTAGACCCAAATCCTTCCATCCCCAAGCCAAAAAAATGTGGCATAGAAGTGAGTACCACTAGAACATGACTCCCTTTTCTCCATTCTTTATAGCTACCAATCCCTTGTGGATGGCATCTGACAAGTATGTGGCAAAGTTATATTATTCATTTACCATCAAATTTTGTATATTGGTTTCCATGAACATAAAATCCACTGGCATATTTTGCAAAGGAGCAAACCCTAGAACTTGACAGAGTGTATAATAAGTTTGGACAAAGTACCCCTCAAAACCATCAAATCAAAAAATTTCTTGGTCTGTAGGGGATATTTTGACCATTTTCCTATTTTTATCCTTTATCCAAAACCTTGGAAGCAACATAACCCTATAGGTGCTCTTGTTTTTCTCATATTCTCTTTTTAAATCTTTAAGGTTGATGGGCTTATTGGCATTAGGGTTCAACTTAAAGACATCAATAATTGATTGTCTATCCAATTTTACAATCTCAACACCCTAGTATGTCCTTACAAGTCTGATATTCTCATCATAATTGGATGCAATTGCTTTGAGCATGTCAATATCAAGGTATACATTTGAGATGACCAATTTTCCTAAATCCATATTCTAACAATTGCAGCTTGGGACCGAGGCATTCCTCTTGCCATACTAGTACTTGAAAAGCTCCCAACCAAAACAATTAATCTTTGCATCTTTAACCCCATAATAACTATCAACTAAGCCCTTATCAGCTCTCAAGCCTTGCAATTTTAGTTTACTATTGACCCTATCATTCATTGAACTAGACAATTTGACAAGAAGGTCATCGTGGATGGCTCTTTTTGGGGTGGACCCAAAGGATTGTGCCTTGGGGTGACATTTTGGTGGTAATTGGGTGAGATTAGGGCTTCCTAAGTGATTTCTATGGATTAACTGGCGATTCAAGGGTTTCGACACAACTAGAAAATGAAACTAGGGATAATTTATGAACATTGTGAACACAAACAATGTAATTCAAGCTTATGACAACCCTAGAATACTATTTTAGATTTAAAACTAGCAATTACATGTGACTTTGTATAAAATTGAGTAAGGCAGAAGAAAATTGCAACTTACAAGTGCATGAATGGAGAAAACCCTAATTTCTTGAGGCAGAGAGCTAGAGCTTTGTTGAATTTGATCTCCTTTCACTTTTGAATGCTTTGTTAATTTTACAACAATGTGTTAAAGCAAGATTTTATGGAAAAGGTGGATGTAGAGGGAATAAATACTATATTGGGAAAATAGTTTTCATAGCTAATTGTTTAAACTAGTTGAGTCTTTGAGTACTATGATTTACTTGGTAGATGAGTTAGTTAAGCATAGAGGTAATAGGTTATTCCTGGGGTTAGGATAATCCAATGAAGAGGATAGCCTATGCATAGATTATGAATAGTAAAATACAAATTGAGCTAGGAAGGTGGGTGAAGTAAATTATGTCCACTAGAGATATTGGGGGATAAATACTTTAGCCAAAGTAGTGTAAGTTTCCATAGTTTATACTGCTAGATTACTATGATCTAGATTTACATACTAGGTTGAGGAATGTCATATATGTAGGTTGTAGCCACTATGTGACAGATCTAGATATGTAGGACACAACACCAAGCTCAAAAAAGGTCAATATTTATTGAGGTTATCAAACCAATCTCTTCGTCAAAGGGTAGGGCCATCTATCAGTTTGATAGTTGTGTGGGGGATCGTAGTTAGTCCAAGGTTGGTAGAAAAGTGCTTGAGTGATGCTTCTCCTCATTAGTAGGTGACCAAGATTTGGATGGAGATTACCAGGACTATTTGTACTTCTTTTGCTAGTAAGCTCCATGGAGCCTTGTTTATGTATTTTGTATCCATCATGATGGAAAGATTGTAAAAAGAGAAATGATATCATGTTATCATGTACTAAGTAATTTCATTACTTGGAAAGATGTAATAATTTTTTTGATGCAATGAAAAACTTTAGAAAGATATTATTTCAAATGTACATGCTATCTTTATATTTTTGAAAGAAGAATTTTATTGCTCATAATGGTTAGATGCTTAAACTATTTACTTGAGGTTAAAACTTAGGAAAGTTGCTAAGTAGAACAATGAGCATGTTACGGCTTGGAGGTTCTTTATACTCAACAGTTGATGATTGAGTTCAAAATTTATCTCGATCATCCTAGTACTCTTTGGTGTGATAATAAAAGTTCCATTCACATATTATACAACCTATTGGAGCATCTGTAGACTAATCATATCAAGACCCAAATGCGTTTATTTGGTAACTCATCCAAGATGGTGTTCTTTGCTTGGAGTATTTGCCTATTATGGAGTAGATTGCAAACATCTTCTCAAATCCTTTGTCATTGGCTCATTGTTTTCACTTGCGATTAATGATAGGGGTGAAGGAATTTGTCCTTGGGACTCATCTTGAGTCCTTATTCCTTCACTTGTACATGTTTTCTTTTTGCATTTTCTTTCTTTTTTTTTTTTGTGGGGGGCTCTTCTCTAAGTTTGATATACTTTTGAGAGACATATTACACATGAGTACCTTATCAAGCCTTATTGTTAAGACACACATTTGATTCTTTTTCTCTTTTAGTTTTCCTCCCTAAGTTGCATTTAAGGGGGATGTTGGTTTGAATGGGATATATAGCATTTAACTAATTCACTTTTAGGTCTTTTTTGCTCCCAATTTGTTCAAACATTTTTTTTTTGGTCTAAAATCATATGGTTATGATAAATTTCATAATCTTATGTTGTTTTATGTCTCACCTTTTTCTATACAAACAAGTTTTGTTGTGTACATTATTCATCTTGTATGTACATTGTATCATTATTGACATAAAGTATTTTCATTTCTACTCTCTTACATATAAAATATTTTTTGATGTTGAAGAATATTCCTATTCATGTAAATTATTTGATGACTTCAACAAATTATTCTATCATTTCCTTTATAACCTTATAAACATAACAATTATTTAATACCATATTTAACACAGATTTATCATACACAATCGCCAAATAATAAAAAGGATGAAATAACTAATTTGCATGCAAACCCTTACTCTTATAATTTGTAATTACTTAGACTAATAAGTTCTTACTTAATCTAGACCATGGATAAAAACTTGTCCTTCGGGTCAATCATTGATTTGATTTAAATCTCCACTCTGAAAATGCTTAAATACAAGAAAAAGAAGTTAAGCAAGTACTAGTATAATTTGCAGGGTACTAAGTATAATAATATAATTCAAAAGCAATCTGGTTGTCCCATGACACCTGGCCATACCTCTTTAAGAATGATAAAATCATCAAAAACATCATAAATCTTCTAAAAATCCTTAGTATTATTGTCAATCACAATCCAAAAACTAATACTTTTCAATGGCCTTTCTACCATAAACAAGGTTTTCAACCAATCATTCAAATCAATTTTAATAATTCACAAGACTTACTGATCTTTTCAGAATATTGCAGTCCCAATATCATTCAATCTCACGATCAGTATAATTTCTTATCCAAATAATAACATTCACTAAAATACCAAAGTCAATGGTTTGTATTTTCTTGATAGACTTCATAAGACTGCTATACATTATCTACTGACCAATAACATCTATACAGCTGCTAAAATTTATCCAGTTTCTAATCAATGAAATACTCTACAAATAGATTGTGATGTCGTCCCAATAATATCAGATTCTTATCCTAAGGATTGTATGACTGAGTGTTTGTTCAATGAATATGACATGTTCCAACAAGCATATTAAATACTTATAAATCCATTCATAATTATTGTACATCTGCACCTTTGCATTGAATGAAACCAAGAACAATTTTTAACCCTTCAATAATGACCAATACATCTTATATAAAAAATAAAAAATAAATGGCCTTCAAACTTTAATTTCAGTCACACTTCTCTTCTCTATAAGATGTATCTTATGATTTATTTGTCCTTCTAAAATAAGTTTGAAATAGTTTACATATAATTTGAAATAAAATAAGAATAATTAAAAATAAAGATAATATGCAGTATTTTTATTTAAAGTAAAAAATTTAATACAGTATTTTTCTTAATTATTGTAAAAATTGAACGGTTCTTCAATACAATAATAAATCTCTCTTCATCCTTAAATATGTGCAGATATAAATTAGCACATAGAACAATTTACACATGCTTGAAATTATGCAAAGATAAACATGAATGTTTTAAAATAAAGACAAAAATGAAAAAACTTAAATTCTTTTTCAAAGTATACTATCAGAATAAAAAAGAAACATTTCTCAATCGACTTACTAGATTGATCTCATCCAAACTATTAAAAAAAAATACAGCATTTATCCATTACTAAAATGATCCATATTATTCAACAATCAACAAATCATTCACTACTCAATTGTCAACAACTTTATGTTGAATATAATATAATAATTTACTCAGTACCTATCATGATGGTAATCCATTCAAATAAATAGTATGTCCACATTATATTAAATTTCAAATTGCCATAAAGAGGCTCAAAAAGCTCATAAATTCACATGAACTCATTAATTATCATATGCTGAAATTTGACTATAGTCTTTACTGTTTGTTGGAAATTTATTAACATGCAAATTACTAAACATGAAAAGTGCAGATTCAATCCAGAGAGTTTGAGTCATTATATTCAATCCACAGAGTTTTAGTCATTATATATTGTCCCTTCAAATAAAGTAAACAATTTGTTGGAAATAAAAGAAAGCAAAATATCAAGGTAGATGGTATTTATTTGATTTATATATTCAATTGATATTGGAGTTATATTTATAAGATTTGTGTTTCATATTTGTTTACGAATCTTTTTAAGTTTTTATTTCTTTTATAGAATGATGTTTTTTTAGTCTAAAGATTAAAGGTTATTTTTTCCGGATTGTATTGTAATTGAGAAAATGAATTATTAGACTAATCAATATAGTTATTCTTCAACTATTATTTATACTTTCAATTATATTGTAATGGTAAGATCTAATCGCTATTCAATACTAATTACAAAAAGAAAAAGTGGCCATGTTTTCACTATTGTAAAGTTGAATTAATATACCTTTCTAACAACTAGGTCTAAAATATTAATCAATCTCATATCCAAAAAGAGTGAAATCGTATCAAATATTATTCCCAACAATACATTGTAATAACATATAACTTAATACAATTATAGAGTCCTAGTTTGATGACTTTGAAAGCAATGTTACATTTAATTTAAAGTAATCATTCCATTTACTAATTAGCTCAAACCAAAGGTAACAAAAATAGAAATATAACAAGGAAAAAGAAGTTTAAAACCTTCTTTCTAATTATTATTCATCACTCTTCATGTGTGACATTGATATTTCACCATAATGACTATGTAGAATCTACCTAAAAGGCTTGATCATTATAATGACGATAACATTAACATACTATTTCTTTGATGCCACTAAAAGAGTTTAGGTTTTAGTCAAAAATTCAAAATAAAATCTAAACAATATTGTGTTATATAAGATAAAGCTAACAATTCTTTGATGATAGTAAAAGGGTTTAGGTTTCATTCAAAAATTCAAAATAAAATTTAAACAATGTTGTTTTATATAAGATGAAGCTAACAATACTTTAGCAAAAAATAATGAGAATTAGGGCATAATGAGAACAATGAAAAAGAAAATGGCTAGGACACAAATTTTATAAACATTCTCTATAATTCAATGCTCCATTGTAATTAAAGACAAATGCACAATAGTTAAGAGAGTCAAACATTTTTTATTCTTGATATATCAACACACAATAAGATTCAAAGCCTCAAATCATTCAAATGCATTGGAAAACCCTTGTTGGAAGAATTTAGAGAAAGCTATATAGACTAAAATGGAAGTACCTAAAGCCAAATTTGATGACGAAAAAATGGAAGTTGAGCATGAAGATTAGAGAATGAATTTATTGGGAACTTCCTGCTTAAATAATTTAGTGAAAGACAAACTAAAATGAAAGTACTTGAAGCCAAATTTGATGACCAAATCAAGGGAGTTGATGATGAAGAGTAGATAATAACTTTACAAAGGAAGAACTAATTTTTTATCACCAATTTGGAGACAAACATGATGAAACTTTGAAATTCCATCTTCTTATGGTATTATTAATATCATTATTGAATGCTAAACTCAAATTATAATTTTGTTCTTTTTAAGAGAGGTGCCAACATAAATATTTTTTAGTACGTTCAAATGAATTGGGAAAATGGGGATTAGTAGATTAGCACAATAGGAGGTTTACAAAAAGGATATGTTTTGTGTATGCTTAAATCTATTGAACATGCTCAGTCCATACTAAAATATGGCACATGGGCTACATGTGGATAATTATGTTACCTCTTGGATTGGAATTTCTCTTTCATGGTATCCAATGTCGATAAAATTATTATATTTAAACATAGCATTTTGACCTTTGTTGAATGAAATTGTAGATTGACTTAGCAACATTATTTGACACAAACATAAGGTTAATCCCATAATAGCGTATCCCACTTTTTGGTCATAGTAAAAAATTGAAATTAGCTTGTTTTACTAAATTTTCACCTGTTGTCACCTATAGCAACTAAACCATTAAGAATTTGAAGATGATGTGAGCTAACTATTTTGAGATTTCATGTGTAGATCCTACATACATACATATAATTTTTTTAATATAAATTTTCATAACTTATTTTTTATAGTTAATAGTACTTTTAAAAAGTGACATTTATTCTATAATGCATTCTTTTACAAAATTGATAAATTTATATATTCTTCACATGGATTGGTAACACCAATATCTAGTGCACATATTTTTTTTTGTAATTTTCTTGCATATTATTTATTACTAATTTTTTATGTGAGATTAATTATAATTTAGACAAATTTATTCTATAACATTTTTTTGTATATATCCAAATTAACTTTTTTTGTTTAAATAAGGACTTCAATATGTTATGTGTAAATTATTTTTTAAATTCTCTATTTCTCTAGTTCACTAGAAAAAAAAACATAAATATAATAAACAAGTTAAATATATTAAAAATTATACTTTTTGGATAACTTATTCTAAGGGCTTTGATCCTAAAAATTATCTTGTGATGTTGATTTCATTTGCTAGTCCAACCCAAGGTTTGAAATAGAAAAAAAGAGGACCAGCGTGGAAAGGTCCATCCAAGGACCTTAAAATGAATTCAAGAAAGCAATAAGAAAATTCCTTAGACTTAGATTTCTAAGACAAATCCAAGCCTAAGGCTTAATGGTAATTGTTAATAAATATTCAATGAGCTCCCTTCGAGTGTATTTTCCTCTATGTATCGGCCTGCGCATTGCAGGAATTCCACTTGGCCTTTTATCAAAGTCAGCTTTCCCCCCTTCCACGTGTCTGCTTTGCGCACCCCGAAGGTTTTCCCTTCCTTTAGCATCTCGGGAATTCCCACTATACTTCCATGTGTCGTAGCTGTGGGCCATTTTTTATCATTCCTTTTTGCTTCCTCATCGGGCTCCGCTCGA